>JACGAQ010000356.1:0-158633 GCA_014119065.1 Orius insidiosus | reverse complement strand
TTTTTCGTAATAAATAGTTATTAGTATTCTCACGTACAATTCAAAAATCGTAGCGTTAGTTCTAACACCGGATAAGTCATTTTTTATCAATTTTGAGTTAGGCATTGTTTCTGATGGTAAATTTTGTGGAGAATCGAATTCCGTTGGTAGTTAACCCTATTACCAACAGAAAACGCGTAGTTCAAAATTTAGCCAACAGGTAATGCATTGATTCCAATGAGAAATTAATCCGTATTTTGGCTCTCCTGAAAACCTAGGAAAAATGACTTGTCCGGTGTTAAAACTACGACGAACTTAAAAAACTAGTTAATAAAATACTGAGCCATAAATCAGGATAACTGGCCGTGCGAAAGCTTGGAAAAATTCATTGAACTGTAACATAGGTTTTACTTTTTTTTAAATCCCTAAATCTAAATCCCGAACTATATAAATTGCTTTTAAAAAAGTCCATCCTTTTTTCCTCGTAAATTACAGTAAGTCAACATTTCGTAACCAACTTTGTACCTGTTTTTGTACACCGAAAACTCGTCCTCTTGTTAAAGGGCGGAAAAATCAGATTGTGGGGTTTTTTTATTCCGTCAAGCTTGAACGGGGAAATATAATCAAAAGGGATGTTGGGGCGAAGGGAATCTTTTTGTTTGATTTCGGTTTACAAAATAAAAACAACTTAAATCCTAACGCGATTTACGTCCGATAACAACCTCGGTTTTTTGAACTTTGATTTTCAACTTAATTTGGGAAGGGAACCATGGAGTAATCCAGGCTATGTGCAGATTTCCGCCCCTACTCTTCTCTCCCGAAGCAAGAGAGATTTAGCGGTTTCTTAAGTCGTTCTAAGATCACCCCTTTTTTTCGGCCTTCTTCCTAAGAAAAACTATTTAAGGCGTTATATCAGATTTATCATCAAAAAAAGCCTCCTTTTTACCTATTTTTGGCCAAAAAAAATCATATCCTACCGGGTTTTTTGCGTTTTGGGTTATGGTTGCGGTTGCAACCATAAATCCAATCATCAGGCAATTCCCTAGGCAGAGACAAACTTTGACCAATAGAAAAAAACACAATTTTTGAGTGTTTTTAATGCTATTTTAGCAGATAAACCAGTTGCCACTAGAGCTACTAAAAACCTCTTAGGAAATAATTTATACGAGTTTTTCAATTTTGTACGGATTTGTCGTTAGATTCAATTTAGTCGTTTCTGCTTGTCGGTATTTTTTTGCCATTTGACTTTTGAGTTGGGGAAAAAAATGCGTGTCGTCTCTTTGATATATATAGGAGTTTTAAAAAGAAGCCCTCCCTGGGGATGTGTTCCGAGGATCTTAGGGTGGGTTGGTTGCCGACTACCTCTCCTAACTGTATTACCCTACTCCCCACCCCTCATGTCGCCTCCATAACTCGATCTACGAACACAAAATGCCCAACATAAACTGAATCAGAACCGTCTCGTGTGACAAGGGAAGGTTTCGTTAAAAGCCTTTCCCCTCCCCATTCAACTCACCCGTTCGCACCCTTACAACAACTTTACCTTTCAATTATCCCAATAAAGGAACGGCCGAGAGGATGATGCAAGGTTAGAAGAGGCTCTAAAACAAACGTTTAACAGCATATTGAAACCTTATTAAATAGAAGACTCCAAACCATATTAAAACCTTCCTTTTTCCTAAAAGCATTTCCATTTTAAAAGCCTTCTTTCTCTTAAACATACATTTTAATCTGTAAATTATTCATTTAGTATTTTTAATTTTGAAAGCCCATCTTTATTTTTTCTTTAAAATGTAAACAATCAAGGTAATCTAAATTTACCCAAAGGGAATTCATAATCTTTATTTATGATTTCATCAAAGAAAAGTTTAAGGAAAATATTTTTTTAAGAAAATTTTCCATAACTTTTTTTTCTTAATGATGATGAATAATTAAAAAAAACTTTTATCCATATTTAGTTAAGTCAAGTGTTAGAAATTTTTAAAAAAATTGTGGGAAGGGGGTCAAATAGGGTGTAAAAGGTTACTTACTGCCCGTTGAGCATAAACATGTTCTCTTCCCCCTCATGAAACGGGTGCGCATGCGTCAACCCTCCCGAAAAATCAACCTTTGAACGAAGTCCAACGTTTCCATCAGTCTCTTGAGCGACTCCTCATGGAAGCGGACTCTCCCAGCCCGGACTAGACTCCGGTATGTACTAAAATTTCAAATTTTAGCCCAACATCCACAAAATTCATTTTCAAAAAATAACCAAATACATCCCATAAATACCTTCTCATTTAATCTAATTATTATTTCGTCAAATTCTTAAATTTAATTTAAAAAAATTTAGCCCCTTAAATCTTTCCTACAAACGGGTACCGAACCAGTTATTCCTTAACGTTGTGCGGGCTTAGTCTACTCATTTTTTCATCCTAGTTTTTAGAGAATTAATCAAGGTTTAAAATTGCAGTCTAACGAGATAAAAATAAATATTCAGCCATTAGAAAGTTTTTAACGGGGGTATTAGTGGTAATGAAATCAGTATTTGTATAAATAAGAGTTTATTTTAAATTGGATTTTTTTCACTCGCCGTAAGAAATGGAAAAATAATTGAATATTCATTAGATTTTATTTAAATTTTTTGTTTTAAATAATTTAGTTTAAAAACTTCACTAACTAGAATTCGAACGCAAGAATTGCTAATCGAGCGCATTATTAAATCTTTGAATAATAAAATTGTTTAAAAAAAAAGAAAAAAAAATTTGAACAATGGAACTCTCTTATTATGGGTATTGATAATTTTTATTTATTTTATATTGGGTCAGATAATTGTCAAAAATTAACGTGGCTTTTAGGGCGTTTTTGCTCTTTGCATTTTTTTATCTGGGGCCATCCTCAAGAGTGGCTCTGTGGTACTAAAGTTTAGAAATCCAGGGTTTGCAGGGTTCAAATCTCAGTTTTTGGTACATTTTTTTATTCCTCTGCATAAATCATGAATTAATAGTTTGCGTGAATTATTCAAAGATATAAAAACATCCATGGTTCGAGTTCCAGTTTTTTCCCTTCCATCTTTTGACCGGAATTATTTATTTTATTATTTTGTGAAAGATATAGGACGATTATAAAACATTTTGACCTGATTTTTTTATTCAATTTCGTTTTATAGTTCGGATGTGACGTTTAAAAATAATGTTTTCAGCCCTAGTAAAGTGGATATAAAGTTTATTTTTCTATTCCCATTCCGTGCGGGTTCCATCGATTCAATAATGTTTATCGTATGTTGTACAATATTGTCTTTATTAGCTTTCTTAGTCATTATTTCCGAGGAGAAAGAAAAAAAAGCGGATATAAAAAAAGGATGTTTATCCGAGTGAATTTGAGATGCTCATGTTTAATTTATCAGAGATCGTTGAGACCAATGATACTTTGCCCTCTCCCGAAGATGTAAACAAGTTTTCAACGCTAGAGTTTATAAAGGGGTCTAATGAGATTTTCTGCCTTTTCGAAAAGGGATTAATTTCTATGAAATCTTGCACAAAATAATGCAATTACCTAAGTGCTAGAAAATAAAAGGAAAACTTTCTCCTTTCAAAATTTGACATAATAAACACTCAGAAAAACAAAAAGTTTTTATTTAACTGTAAAATTGAGGATCAACAAAAGCTTGAAAATTAAATAAAAAAATTTATTTTTAGTGGGAGGGGAGGAAAAAAAAGAGTAAAACCTCTCACAAATACGTTAATCCGCGTTGTGATATGGCGACAGTTTGGGAGGGCGTTAGAGTGGATTAAAAGTAGATTTAAAAAAATTACAATTTCCAACGTCAGAGCCGGAAGAGAGATAAAGGATTAGTCTAATTACCGTTTAAATTTTTTAAATTGTTTTTTACCTTTTTTTTAACCTGTGGTATGGGATTGAATGGAGACCAACTTGGAAAATTAGTCGGCTACTTGGGAAAAACGATGACCACACGTATGGACTCCGGCCAAAATGTCGACCATCCCATAAAATACTAACAGAAAAATTTATTATGTAAAATAAACAATTTTTTTAACCTCCCTCCCCTCTTTCAACCCTTTTATTATAAAATTTACCCAATCAAAAATTCTATTTCGTTTTCGACAGTCTTTTATTCGAGGAAACTTACTGGAATATTTGGGCATTTTAAAATTTTTTCAGGATTTTCGGCTCTTTTTTAAAAACCCCTGTTACTCTTATTAGTTAAAAAAATATTAAATCAAATTTAGTAATTCAATGACAATAAGAATAAGTATTAATTAAAATAATGTTGGTAATTAACTTTTTTTAAACCCTGTTGCTTTTATAAGTTTGAAAAAAAAAAAAAGGCGAAGCTGAAAACTTTCAGTTGCTATGCGTGGAGACAAAGCACCCGGGGAATCAACCCACACCGATCCGCCTACACCGTGAAATTTTACCGCCTCCCTATATTCGCCATTAAACAAAATCCCTGCTTTTCCTAAATTCCCCCCCGCCCCCCGAAAAAAAAGAGAAAAAACTGAAATTTTCATAAATTGAATTCTTGGTCGGATCTAGGAGAGAGAAAAAATCGCATTGTCAGAGAGCGGGATCGCGGGATATTGGAAAAGGGCGGGCATCGTTTTATTACGTGTGTTAATTAAAGAGAGCGCTATTTGAAGGGATGTTCCCGCTAGAACAAATAAAATAGGCCTCTCTGTGTTCATTTTCCAATAAAGCGATGTTCGCAGAATAAACCGCCATGATTGAAATGTCATAAACATGAATATACAAACAACGGAGTCCTTGTTCATGTCGTACTTCATAACTTACGGATCACTTATTTTTAAAAGATGCTCCACTTGATAAATACGAACATTTTTCCTACCTGAAGAATAACGATAATGACATAATTTTTTAATCTTTGGTTATTTATCATTTTTTTATCGTAGTTTCTTCTTTTTATCGATCCGTAAGCGAGAGATTGGCATTTCAACGCTTTAATTAGTCACCCCACCCTTTTATCATACCGCAAAATATAATATTGGAATTTTAATCAATTTTTAATTAATTGAAATAAAAATTTTTTCCCTTATGAAGTTATGGCGTGCATGTTGTGGGGTAATGATTAGCTTGTATATAAAGCTTCTATGGATAACCTTTAGGTGCCCTTTCATTTCTACTCCCTTCTCTAAGGTTATCGCCTCAAAGGGGGAGAAAAATTGACCTATTTTTTCTTTCGTACATTTTTTATTATCTATCTCGTTTGAGGGGGCTTTTTCTAAATTTTTGAGAGAACCCGTTTTACAGGATTTGCGGATTTTTCGAAAAAGTAACCTTCTATCGGGTTTTCTGGAGTTTTTATCTGTTTTTGAAATCCAATTTTTTTACAGACTTTGACGTTTAACCAAATTATTTGGCCAAAAACCGCCTTATACCCGATTTTGGGAAGTTTTCCTTAGTATTTTTTTTTTTCCAAAAAACTAGGTTATTTTACTGGTTTTTATCGATATATTCGTCATTTAAAACCCTTTTTTGTTAGTTTCCTACGGTTTTTCGGGCTAAAAACCCTTTTCTACGCTATTTGGACGTTTTGAGCTTTGAAAACCAAGTTTATAGGGTTTTCATTTTTTTTTCTTTTTGAAACACATTTTTTTCGACCGTTGTACCGATTTTTGGACGTTTTATATTCTTCTGTCGTAAATATAACGAAGTATACCGTTTAGCGATCGATTGAGTTAAATTAAAATTTTATCTTTTGCTTAATTTAATGACTAATTATGGAATTTGTAACAAAGTGAACAAAATTAAGCATAAATGACATAGACTAGGGATTAAGATAATAGCATAG
Organism: Orius insidiosus; assembly: GCA_014119065.1. Taxonomy (NCBI): domain Eukaryota; kingdom Metazoa; phylum Arthropoda; class Insecta; order Hemiptera; family Anthocoridae; genus Orius; species Orius insidiosus. The sequence goes on along the minus strand of JACGAQ010000356.1, from coordinate 152,845 downwards.
GGAGATGCCATTAGGAAATGTGGAAGGGGCTTTTCGGTAATCCATCGCTGAGCGTGACAAAGACGCTCCTTTTACTTATACATTTTCCTATTTTGAGACGAATAAATGATTCAAAGGAGGTAACAATAATTTTCTTCAAACAATAACCCGGGAAGCTTCTTCGGTTTTATGTCTTCCCTGCTGTTGTGCCTTGAAATGCTATGTTGACCAAGAATCGATTAGACTTCTGGCTAAAGTTTTAATTGAAATTCCTCCCTTTTGTTGCGTTTGAGTTTATGATAATCTCCGGTAATGAAGGAAATTAAGTCATGTACCGATTCATTATTACCCGTTTCAAACATAATTTTTTTGATCAGAATGCTCTGAGGATTGCGTGAGATAAAACTTTTTAATGTTTTTTTTTTTACTTTTTAAGGATACCTCTTGAGTTTCTTTTCCACAGACTAATTAAAACTGCCCAGTTATTATTTATACCCCTTTATTTAAATAATGAAACCCAAATAAAAAAGGGTCTTTTTTTTTTCTATTAATTAAAAACGTTTTAAATATTTATCAACTAATTATTTATTTAATAAGATTGTGGTTTAACGAGTAAAGAGAAAAAATGTAATTCAGAGTACTTGAGGTTGAATTATTGCTTAAAAAGGGTTCAGGGTTTTAGAAGAATAAAAAAAAGGAGTCGTTGAAATTCTAAGCAGGATACCTGCCTGGAGAGGCCGCAATGCGTTCGGGAACGAGCCTTCCACATTGCAGACTATTAACTCACGATTAAAATTTCATAACGAGCGCATAATTTCAGATAGAATGCTTTCCAGTTGATGGAGGCTTTTATAAACGTTTTTCTCAAAACTAAAAGAGATTTTGGCATTCAGGAAAAGCCATAAAACCTCACTGTAGGCCTTCTTTTCTTTATATTTTTACCAAATTTTTGTTTAATAATAAAAAAATTTTACATCAACATTATAAAGAAAATTTAATAATGTGTCTCGGGTGCGATATAATAAATGTGACAAAACAAATCATATTTATGATGAGCAGTAAACTTGTTTATAGCCTTTAGGTAGTTTCTACGCGTAGGTTTCTAGTTATTCATTGAAAAAATATTCTATAAAATCTTGTTTTATTTGAAAAGAAAATTTTCGCGATTGATAAAATCAGATAAACAATGCGGTTTTAAACGATGTCACTTCAAAATTGAAAATTTCCACATTAAAAAAAAATGCTTATCGAAAACGACGGAAGCCTTTAATAAACGCGAGTTGTTGTCAAATTTAAATTAAAACAGTGAGGGCGAAGTGGGGGATTTATCTCGTGGCAAACAGACCCCCTTCTTTTTACCGGACGATACCCCTTCCTACCCGAACGTTTTCACGAAGACAAAAGCGAACCCCCGGAATACCTACAAAACGGGTATTATTTCCCACTCGTGCAATTCGAATCAACCCCCTCAAACTAAATTTCGTTTCGACGTATTGACACTGCCTCGATTCCGGCGTGTTGGACAATAGGGTACAAAGCCTTCTCACAATTAAACTCACGGACAATAAATATAGGTAGCACCATGATAATTCCAATGAAGAGCTATAATTATTTTGTGAATTAATCTTCCTTCAAAAATAAACATTTTACACTGCTAAACTTATTGAAATGATTACTTTTGATCTCATTTTTTCAAACTGCTTTATTTCTCTCAATAATTTAATATGCATATTACTAATTATACAGCCACAGTTATAAAAAAGAGATTTCCTTTAAGAATCTGAAAGCGAAAAAAAATTTGTTCTTGGTAACCCTACGATTGAAGAAAAATTATAAGGAAATAAATATAAAGAAGGGAGGGAAAGTATAAAGGAGGGGGAAGTATAAGGGAGGGTAAGTATAATGGAGAGGAAGTATTAGGGTGGGGAAAGTTTTTTTTTTTTCGAAAAATCTTCCAAGTTTCTTTTTTTTTTCAAAAAATTTCCGATTTTTTTTCGAAAAATTTTCCGTTTTTTTTTTAATTTGCGATTTTTTTTCGAAAATATTTTAAGTGTCAAGGTAGAAATAATGGGCTCTTTGGCCTAGAGATGTGCCTCTCGTAATGGGTAGAAGTAAGAAATTTCTCCCTACTAAAAAATAATAATTAAAAAGTGGCAATTTTTTTACACAAAAAATTCGTAAAAAGTATAAGGAGTAATTGGTGAAAATTTGATGAAAATCGGACCAACGGTTCGGCCGAAAAAAACCGCCGAAAAATTTGGTGAAAATCGGATGAAAATGTGGCCGTAAAGTGTTCCGGAAAAAAATGCTACGGACGGCCGGCCGGCACCACAGACGAAGTTGAGATCGGTAAAGATCAATATTAAAATTTACCCTGCGGGGTCTGGAAGACCCTTCCCCAAAAATCACAATAACTTCTTTAAGGATGTTAACAAACTTATAAATAAAAGCTTGGACACTTGGAAAATAGTTCCCTTTCTTTTCAATAGATCTCGATAAAGCGGGAGCACCTTAACCAATGGGTTACGGCGCTCGACACGCCACTGTTAATCGGTGGCAACACTCTTGAACTACTTTAAATTTCGTCCGCCATTATTTTTCCGTATTCTTTATTAAATCATCAATTTCTGCTCAGAAAATTTGCTGCTAATAATAAAAGGCAGATTTTTTGTGTTCATTTTGCTCAGCAATTTAGTTTTTGATCTTCTGACCTTTAAAATTACATCTTAACATCGAGTTCGCTCTTTTCTTTTTTCTTATTTCGTCAGAATCGTTTTTCGATAGCGCCTCCTTGGTAATAGACAGGCCTCCCCCTCAATCCACGCCCTTTCCTTCGTTTTCTCTCTTTTTTTTTACCCCTCCCACTAACCGAATCGGCCCGTAATTAATTTTCAGTCTTTTTCCCCCCTTCTCCACTTCTAATCACCCCCGCCTTTTCCTACGGCTCATTGAGCCCAGTTTGGATAGCGAACCGTAGATTTATCTCCGATGTCCCATCGTAAAATCTCATTCAGAACTCTCTTATTTAGAGTTAATTTAATTTCCAAAATTAAAATAATTATTTATTATTTTCTTTAAAATTTCATAAGAAAAAAAGCTACGAAACACTTTTTACCTTTGTTGAGGTTAAACAGGGTATAAATTTTAAAAGCATTAGCCTGATGAAATCTTCGGCCATCAGGTAAATGTCCTCGCCGTCATGTCTTCTGATAAGGTTGAAAATTTTTTATCCCCCAACCAAGTTCTTGTAAAAGACACTTTTAACTGTTTTAAAATCTTCACCTCCTAAAAGAAAATAAATAAAAACAACAATAATTTACAAAAAAATGTTTAAAATAATAAATAAACAATGAAAGCTTAAATTAAATAATTCTGTTTGTTTAATTTTTCTGTAATTTAGTTATGGTTTATTTTTTAAAGAATTTTTTTTTCATTGTCACTTTTTAATTTTCACTTTTAAGCCGTCCAAACAAGAATAAGTACGGGATAGCGGGAAAAAACTCCCTTTTGATATTCCCACTTCATTTAGCTCCTTTGAAGTTCGTGAAATGAATTTGAAGAGGGATTATTTCAATGGGTTCTAGAATGTTTTTTAGAGCCGTTGTTGGAAGGCGAGAGAATGAAAAGTAGAGGAGAGGAGAGAGAGAAAAAATTGGGCAAAAATAACTCTGAATATGTCGACTGGAAACGACAGAGACCGTCGTTAGACATAAAAACACTTCGCTTTTTCAACTTGCTAAAGAAATATTTCGATTCCAAACACTTTTTGTCTCGTGTTATTTGACATTTCATATTTCTAGGCCTCTAATATGTCAAGAACGGCTCAATCAGACCCCGAAACACATAAAAATCGTATTTTTTTTTGGATGTCAGAAGAAAACGTTATATCTAGCCCATTTAGGTTGGCTGCGGGAGAACCAATAATCCGACCGAGGCCGCACAGGTCTTATTTTAAAGACAATAAAATTTATAAACGTTTCCAGGTTGCCCGAGTCCTCTCTGTAATATTTTGGCCTTTGAAACTAATTTTTGAAAGTTCGTTCGTGCGTTCTCATCCTGGGAATTTAGATCAAAACGTGAAGCTTTTTTTTTTACATAATTTAATTTCCCTGAAAGCAAAAATTAAAATTAAAGGCCTGATTTTTAATTAGAGACACTTTGAAGGTTGTGGGAAAAATCGATTTTCCCCCATTTCTTTTTAGTTTACAGCTTTAGCACGTTGTTAAGATAAAAGATAATATTGTGATGATTAAAAAAAGGAAAAAATAAAATTTTATTCTCCTTAGAATTATAGAAAACGTTGAAAAACGTGTAGTTTTTTGAGAGATCTGCAGATTTTGTTTCTGATGACCTTCGGGGCTGATCTCTGGATTTTTCCTGAAGCCGTGAACAATTCATTGCCACTGAGAAGATAAAAAAAGCGTAAAAAAAGGAAGTTGGGATTGAGTGTTTCGGAAAATGTAAACAAACCATTTTTACCGGCGTATCAATCGGAGGTGGTGGGACGTCGGCGTTTGGTGGGGAATGTGGATTTTCAGAAGGGGTCCCATTAGTCCGCTAAGTGTTCCCGCCTTGTTCGTTTACCCGCGAGAGTACCCCCCTCCGTAGTTTTTCCCATGTGCTTTTTCAAGTGCTCTAAATGTCTTTCAATCCTTGGATTTCGACATCTCAGGTAAACAAAAATCACGTTCAAACGTGACGATTCTCGTTTTATAACAAAAATCACAGTCGAGTTTTTGCGGGTGTAATAACCTGTATTTTCACGAACGATGAATGAACGGTTTTTGTCGTGCAGAGGTTCCATTAGGCCGATTTTCCCACTTTAAAAATAAGTCAAACATAATTTTTTATTTTTACCATTTTTTCCTCCTTTTCTTCACGCAAAAAATTTCGGACCAAAATAACTTCCAAGCGGCTTCAATCTTTTTATTGTCAGCTTTTTTTCTTATTTTCAAACAAACCTTTAAAGTCACATAAATAAACCAAAATCTTTTTTTGAAAAAATATTTTTTCTTTTCATGTCTTTTATCCGATTTATAAAAAATTTTAAGGATTTTTTGACATAAATTTTCCCCAAAAAAACTAGGGCAAGATAAAACACGTGCTTCGTATCTCCATTACTTTTTCTTCATTCCTGTAATTATCAAAAGATGATGTATACAAAAATACCTTTTAACTTCCTCAAGAAGTTACTGTGATACCCTCCGACCCCCTGTTACTAGAAAAGGGTCTTCCAGACCCCGTAGGATAAATCTGATAAGTGATCTTTGCCGATCCTGACTTTGTCTGTGGTGCCGGCCGTCGCCACTTTTTCCGGAACACTTCACGGCCGCAATTTTCATCCGATCTTCACCAAATTTATACACAAGCTTCCTTTCACAGAAATCTTGAAAATGACGAGAGCTTTTTTCGAAATTTTTCAAAATGGCGGAGATATGACTGTTCAAAGATTTAAAATGAGCGCTGTGGGCGTACTGTTGGTCCGATCTTCACCAAATTTTCACTAAACATTCCTTGAATTATTTAAAAATTTTCCATGTTTTTAAAATTTTTTTTCCAAAATTTTTTTTACTTAATAATTTTTCTAGGCAGAAATGTGAGTCACTTCGCCGGCTCGAGGGCGGCCTCTCTTTGGCTAACCGTACTGAATTTCTACCTTGATATAAAATTTTCAAAATAATTTTTTTTTTTTTTTTTTAACTTCCTCAAGAATTTTTTTAACGGAAAATAAAATGGCGATTTATTAGGTACTTAATTTTTTTTTTTTTTTTTTTCAAAAAACAGAAAACGAACAACAAAAAATACCTAAAATTTCTAACTTCCTCAAGACTTACTGCGATACCTACCCACCAAATTTATTTCACAACTTTTACAAAAATTTAGTTCTCCTACTTAATACTTCCTCCTCCTGTATCCTTGAGGAAGTTATCGTTGGAAGCTCTTCATTTTTTAGATTGTGGCTTTTAAATTTGTAATTTTATTTTTTATCAATAAAGCTATAAAATTGAAGAATTAGTTCCGCCACTATTAAAGTGGAGAAAAAATCACGTTGAATCATGTTTTCTTCTATTCATTGCTTATAATTCATTTTTTAAAAAAGAATAATCGATAAAATCGATTTAAGACGCCTTTCAAGCATTGTTCTAATCAAAACTTTCATTTTCGGAAGAACAAAGCCTTATATTGATGTCAAGTTCGAAAATTCGCGTCGTTGAGAAATTCCGACCGAAGGCTATTTTCTTTAAAATGAAAATAAAAAGTTTTTGCTGAAAACCCAATTCCACTTCTGACAGAAAAGTAGAGTGAATGCCAAATGTAAAATATCCATTTTTTTAAATATTTTTTATTTCAATCTCCCAGGACATACTGGGATTGTTTACTTTGAAGTTGTAGGTGTCAACGTAATTTGATTTTCAGTCTGCTTTGAGCTGTAGGATCAACAAAGTATTTTTGATACGGATTCAAAATTCTAAAAAATAAATTTTTTAACTCTTTTTATGTTAAAAAAAATTCAATTTAAAAAAAAGTTAAAAACGACTTCCTACAGCAATTTCCTTTTAAAACTCGTTTTTATTCATTAGAATTCCCCTTATTTGTTTAAGGGGTGGGAAAGTGGTAGGAAAGCTATCAATACGTTTGAAAGATTGGCTCCAACAGTCTGGGAAGGGATGAGCTAAGGCCGCTTTCATCGAGTTTATCCCATTCTCGATGATTAATCACGCCATTAAAACATCTGCGGTGATAAACGCATTTTCTCTTCGGCGGAAAAAAAAAATGTAACTTCCTCTTCCATTCCGAGGATTAAGAGGGCCGCATTTTCGGGGAAAAACGTCCATGTAAAAAGGAAAATTTCGTTATCTTTTGTTTACTCGTAAGGCGCGTGCGGAGAACGTACTTTTTCTCTTACTAACCGAAAAACGATTTATTTTCGTCAAGCGATTCGTATCTCAAATGCGAGCGATTTGTCAAACTGGGACTTTTAAAACTCCCCGACAGGGCAATATGCCAAAAAACTCGAATACACCCTATAACAAAGAGTTACTGAAGAAAAAATAGAGATTCTGCACAAATAAGGTTAATGTAAACAACAACAAACAATAGATAACATAAATTTTATAAAATACCTACATAATTATAAAAAGTCTAATTTTCTTCCATTCAAATATGACTCCGCTCAAAATGACCTCCGGGTTTTCTGTGTCCGTCCTGATTTTCTTCCACAAAAATTGATTTTCAAAAGCCAAAATAAACTATTGTTTACTTTTTCTAGTTAATCTGAACTATTTTTCTATGAAATTAGTCTAGTTACTTTTCTCATCTATTTTCCTCGTTCAATGGGATGCTATTGAAGGAAACCTATAATTTCTTTTTATGTTCACACAGCGATTTACTCAGAACCTTCAATTAGGACGATTTTGTTTTTCTCGATTCTGCTTAAACTTAGAATTTTTATGAATCATTTTTAAAGGCCCTTCTGGATAAGCTTATCGAGCTGATTAATAGTGATAAAAAAATTTTCTCGGCTACAGGGTTTAAAACGTAGATTTAAGTAAAATTCTAATTCCAAAACATTTGAAATTATCTGAATCTCCTTGTAGGCGAACAAATCTATTTCATCCAGCTGATCCAATTCTATTCTTCTAATCTTTTTCTTCAGTGCATCAACGCCACTGCTTGTCTAGTACTCACTTTTTCTGATTTTTTTCTTCCCTTAGGAGAAAGTTTATAATTGAACCCATGTATAGCACTAAAAAAATAAGCAACTTGTGGATTTTAAAACGGCTAAACACTTTTTTATACACTACTGCTTGTTTTGCGTCCCGTATTGAATTTTTAATAGCTGCCATTAGAGTGAGAGATAGTAAAAAAGAGAGAAAGATTTTGTGTTGGGCGTGGGCGGTTGGGAGTAGGGGAGTTTAACATTAGCCTTCTCTTCACTTCATCGCTAACATCCTTCACTTTTGCAAATGCCTTATTAATTACTTTTTCATCCCCATTTTTTCCCGCTCTCTTCCCAACATTTTTTAACTCTTCCACTTTTACATCCCTTCTGTGTTAAATAAAAAAAAATTATCGATTTTTTGCCTCAAAAATTTTTTAAGTTATCTTTATGGGGATTTTTTTCATCTTTATGCGTATTTTAATAAGCGCAGATTCTAAGGGAAATTTTATTAACTGGAAAATAACCTGGGATAATAACGAAAATGCTGATAACCCTGTCGTAATTATCGTAATTTTTTTCCCACAATCCTCTTATACATTGACCCGATTTAATCCGCTATGGCAATGAATTAACTCTAATTTTTGTAAATTAGTATTAGAGGGATCTTTTGGAAGGGAATACAAAATAGCACCTGTTAGGACGAAATGTTGCCACCCACTTCGTTTTTTACGGTGGCCCTCTCGAGATTTTATGGATACTCCGGAAAAATCAGACAATTCACTCAAAAAGACTACGCCACTGTTATACCTCATTATTTGTTTTATGGCGACAAAATGTATCCGATGACATCGCTTTACGCAAGGAAAAAGTTCGCAAGGCTTTTTAACGCTGAGCGCGTCATGGGAGAAAAAAAAATGCAAACTTAATTTGATTGAAAAGTTATGAAATATTGTGGAAATTCGGTAGGAAATTTTTTTAAAAAGGACAATAGATTTATAATAATGGCTAACAAGTTCGCTAACCGGAAAAGCCTTCTCGGGTAATTTAAGTGTCCGCCTTTAATAATGTAATAAGTCATTTTTCATTGACTTTCCTTTCTATAAGCCCAGGTCGTTTTTCCTCCCTTCCCCTCGCCGTTTTTTCCCTTCCGTGGCGTCCAATTAACGCGATTTCCTCGCCCTTTAGCTCGGCCCAGATTACTCGGTTTTACCCTTCGGAAACTCCCCTTCCTGGCCATCACGTTTAAGGGTGAGTTTGCCGGTTTTTCTTAACGTTTGAAAGGCGACGTCAGGTTTGATGGGGGGAGGGAAAAAAGACGATTTATCTTAGTTAACACAGGATGCACAAACCAAGAAAAAAAAATCTCCAGCGGACAAAAAAATTATTATTTTTCATAGTTTTTGTGATATTTTTATTATTAGGTGTACAAAATGAAACTCGGCTAAAATCTACAAAATTCAAATTTACCCTGTGGCTGAGTTTCATTTTGTACACCTAATAAATAAAAATTGTAGGAAATTTAATTTTCTATAAATTTGTACTTAATTATTTTTTTCTAGGATGCACCATTTTCGGAAAATAATTTTTTTTTAAATAAATTTATCTTGAAAACAGTGCGTCCTAGAGAAAAATGAATAGAATAAAAATTGAAGAGAATTGAATTTCCAACTGATTTTATTTCGTGCATTTTTTCAATATCTGTAACGGTTTACGATTTACAAGCCTTTAAAAATTAACCTTCTTAATGGTTATATTTCAATAACCTTCTTACACGGAGAAGGTCAACTTTTTATGGACTTTAACGCCTAAAATGTTCAAAATTTTGAAAAAATTAACTACTAGGTGTACAAAATGAAACTCAGCTAAAATCTACAAAATTCAAAATTTACCCTGTGGCTGAGTTTCATTTTGTACACCTAATATTTACTTTTCTACTAACCGATTGTGGCGCTCCTTGAAGAGTAGGAGAAATTATTTCAAGGTCTTCTCTGTAAACTTCCTTATCTTCACTTAAACTTATGTCCAAATTAAATTGTTTTGCCAAGTTTTAATTTATTTACTTTTTTTTTCAGGAACAAAAGCGGAAGTTGTTCCATACTTCTGTATACGAATCGGAGATTCAGTTGAAAAAACTTTACATCCAGACATGTAAGCGCCTTCCAGCGTACGGTTGTAAGGTCTACCAAGTCAAGGAGCTACTTAGAGGAAAAACAAAGAAAAAGGTAAATTTCATCAAAAAATTTAATAAAAAATCTTATTTATGCACAATTTGTCCAATAATGTGATTTCTCATGGGTCTACATAATGTTCGGATCAATAGCTCGCATTCCACTCGTGCATTTTTCAACAATGCGACATACGTTACACACATATTAGAGGGCATTGTACGACGGGAAGGGGATTCCGTAGGATTTATCACATTTCCACCTATCCTCTCATTTTATTTTGCATCACTGGATAAAATATCCTGAGGTATATCCGGATTCGCTCTACCTCTCCTATCAAATTACTTCTACTTCGTCACATTTTCCAAAAAAAAAACTTGTGTGATAGGGATGAAACAAAAATATGTTTTTTTTATATCCTCATGAGCTTCAAAAAGAGAAAATGATTGTTTTTCTTCTTTTTTTAGAAATCAGGATTTGAAATTTGCGGGAAACTTCCCGGTTTTATCAGCGTGAGTTTTAAGCATGATTTTTTTTTAAATAAAAATACAATTCCTATAACGGGTTCCCAATTCCTTCCCCTTCCTTAAATTGACATTATTTTAACTGTACAAAGTTTATTTTGATATGTGAGCTTTTCTTCCTTAGACGTCAGAAACTACGACGACTCGAGGCGCATTCTTTTAGACTTGTATGGAACTAATGTAGTAGATATGCGCTTATTAGGATAAAAATGGGTTTTTGAGTTGTTTGTGAGAGCCGTTCGATAATGCTATGTGGGATCAAGTAGTATTAGATGATCCCATTTCGGGGAAATTGAACGGCCCCATTTTCCATTATATAGAATCTTGAGATAAGAGGTTAATGGTTAAAAATATTTGAGCTCATTTCAGATTTCAAAGGTAAATTAAACGTCAGGATTTTGAGTGGTTATTCTGTTTGAAGTCTTGTAAGTGATATTACGAAGTGTATAAAGACGCGTTTCTCAGTTAAGATTAAACAAAAACCCCCCGCTCAGGACAAACACTCGAACCCTCGACGACGTTCAAAACCCTGTGACGTTCAATTGTTCCGAAAACAACCCTCAGGACGTAAAACCCCAACACTCGAGTTCATCCGCAAACTTATCCGAGTAACACTTTCTTCCCATCTCCAACCCCAACCGTAACTTCCACATAAGGACCCGGAGGGATATTTAATTAGTCTTTTTCTTATCTATTGAGGTCACTAATATGAGAAATAACGTATTATTACTTTAGTTAAGGCCTCCATTAGCTGAGTGCCCTTCCGGTACTTTCTTGTTATTGCGGTAGGGAAGTATTTTGTCTTTACAACCCCGCGGCATCTGAAACATTAAAAAAAGTATTTTGATACTTTAAAAGGAAAGCAATCTGTTTTATGCGTTTTTTTCGCTCAACTGAACTATGTTAGACCAAGCACTTTTCTTATTATCATGTTTTATAACCGAAGCTAATAAACCAAACGGACCGGAGAAAAAAACTAACACATAATATTGGTTTATGAGCCATCAAAAATACGTCATGATGTCATTTCCAAAATATAGAGACCATTTTAATTACAACCTACGTTTTTTTGACGTCACATTTTCACCGCCTTTTGATCACAACACATTTTTTTAGTTCCATTTTTTACCACATTATATTACAATATACTAACACATAATATTGGTTTATGAGCCATCAAAAATACGTCATGATGTCATTTCCAAAATATAAAGACAATTTTAATTATAACCTACGTTTTTTTGACGTCACATTTTCACCGCCTCTTTGATTACAACACATTTTTTAGTTCCATTTTTTACCACATTATATTACAATATACTAACACATAATATTGGTTTATGAGCCATCAAAAATACGTCATGATGTCATTTCCAAAATATAGCGACCATTTTAATTATAACCTACGTTTTTTTGACGTCACATTTTCACCGCCTCTTTGATTACAACACATTTTTTAGTTCCATTTTTTACCACATTATATTAAATATACTAACACATAATATTGGTTTATGAGCCATCAAAAATACATCATGATGATGTCATTTCCAAAATATAGAGACCATTTTAATTATAACCTACGTTTTTTTGACGTCACATTTTCACCGCCTTTTTGATTACAACACATTTTTTTAGTTCCATTTTTTACCACATTGCACTATTATTTTAAATTTTGTGGTTAATGTTCATAAAAATGACTCTTTCTTTTTTTTTTAAATAGAGTCTCCTTTGGGAAATTAACAAAAGTCACGTGATGTTTAACCCCCATCTGTTTTTCCCTCTTTTTTTTGGCCATCCATGGGAATCTTCAAGGGATGAAACGTGGACAATTTTATTTAGAGCCGAGGCGGAAAACCCGAGAGATTTCTTTTTTTCTCCGAGTTAAAAAGAGCGCTTTTGATTACTTAACATCCTGATTTTGTATCAACTTTTTTGTATTTATTTAATATTAGATCAAAATGGAAATTGTCTACCTAAACGTCTGTCGCAGCTGTTACCCGCTGCGTCGGCACTTAAGTTACAACGGGGCCGAAACTTACTCCCTTACCTCCCTTTTCGTCAAACTATAGCTTTTCACCCTTCTCGTACACTTTCTCACATTATTCCCTACTCTAAACTTTATATTTCGTCCGATGCGGGGGCCCAATTTATTTTACGTTAAATATCGCTTTTATCGGGAGTAGGGGGAAAGTGTCAAGGGTAAAAATTGAAAGGAATTTTTTTTTGTTAGATAAACTTTTAAACCTGTATTTTTTTTTGTTTTAGGCGTCAAGACTCCTAGCCTTGGACAGGACCATTTAGTTTTACTCGATAGCAAAACTAAAATCTTAGCCAAATCTCAAAATACTGCCGATCTTATACAGGTATTGATTGCCATACTCAATGAAATAATTAAGACCCCTAGCGGTCAATTACATGAATTAAGATTGCATGATGGCGAATCGTAGATTCGTCAAACTTGTAATTAAATGCTTTTAAGTACTGTTTTTTTAGAATGAAAGTTAAAAATAAAATACTTACCTAAAATAAAAAAGCAAAGAGGATTAATTCTGAAACAATTAAAACCCCTAGCGGTCAATTACATGAATTAAGATTGCATGATGGCGAATCGTAGATTCGTCTAGCTTGTAATTAAATGCTTTTAGGTACTGTTTTTTAGAATGAAAGTTAAAAATAAAATACTTACCTAAAATAAAAAAGGAAAGAGGATTAATTCTGGCTTTGAAGCGGCTCCATTAAAGGCTTTTAGATTGAAGGAAACGTGTGCTAAAAAATTTTAATGGAAAATACTCTTTTTTTCAATTAGCTACTGGGGAAAAAAATTTACATAAAAATATTGTATTTTGTTTGGAACTTCCGGAAAATTCGTCGGTACAATTCAAAAACTTGGACCTTTATTTCGTGCAGACCGCTTCTTTCCCACACGAATGGCCCCTTTCGGACGCGAACAATCAAATGTTATCGCTACTTCCGGACATTGGGAACAAAAAAGAATAGTCGTAGCCGGGTTGGGAATACTTGAGATCCACGGTCGTTCCACGTACACCCCGAAAGATCTCGTTTCCCTTTCGGGTTGTAAAAATAAGATTTTATTTCCCAACGTGAACCGGTTCGGAGTCTCAAAATTACATTTTGAAAACATTAGTCTCGTATTTCATATCATTTAATTTCATCGGTTTTCGAGTTTGGCGTTTTTGGTTCAAATAGATTTTATTTCCTGTAACCATCCAGGGACCGCAATTTCCCCCTTAGCTCTCCCACGGTCGGATGTCTCTCACTCCGCCTAATAGTAATGAGAAACAGGTCGGGCGGAATAATTTAAGGGTCTAAATATCCTGAAATCAGGCGACCCTCCACCCTTTTCCTTCTCATTTCGTCAATCATACTTAAACCTTACTTTCTGAACTTTCTGTGTAATTCAAATTGATATTTTTCGAATTGTATAACTTTAATTTTTGTTTCAGTGGCAGGTTAGCGGTGGAAGATCCCATGACAGGCTTCTGCTTGATTTTCGGGGGACACGGTGGTCCCTTGTCGTCCCCTCAGTGGCCGCGATGCGAGACGTCGGACGTGCTTTATGGACGATCCTCCAAGACCTAGATTCCCACTTCCTTGATGAATATGCCCTCACCCCCTCTCCCAACCCCGGTAATTTTCAAAAATCTTTTTCCTTTCTTTTTCTTTATACCTTTTATGCTTCTAGGTGTATTGAAGGGCCGCGGCCTGGAGGTGGGCGACTCTGAAGAGCTGGAGGGCCTCCAGCGACTCCTCCACTTCCCGGAGGAAGTCAGCCTCAAGCTCGCCGAAGAAGAAGACGCGCTTTTTTATCAAGTCCCGCCTATCGACTATCTTAGGCAGGTGACCTTAGATCTTGGAGGGAACCCTCCACCTCAGCATCCGCCCCATCATGACCCAACCAGGGCATCTGTCCGCTCTCTTATCAAACGTTTCAACGAGGTAAACAGTCATAACCTTAATTTTTTATAGGTTAACAATCAGGTTATACACGTTGCTAGCCAATATTTTTTCCATGTTACAGGTTAGCTCATGGGTAACGCATTTGATATCTCAACCTACACACGAAGATAGAAAATCGGTCCTATCATGTATTTTAAGGGTAGCTCTTTCATGTTGGAACATAGGAAACTTCAATGGCGCGATGGAAATCGTCGCTGGATTAAAGTATGTCTTTTAAATAGTTTGGCTTTGTTTTTTCTGACAGCTCTCAAGAAAGAAGATCAGTTGTGGTTTTGGGGTAGGGGTTTCTTTCGGCCTCCAGCCGCATAAGGAAGTTGTAGGCCGGCGGAAACTACTTGCCTCAGTCCTCATAAATCGTCCAGTCTACACATCGCTGTTACTACCGTTTACATAGTTAAATTTTTTGAGTTACTATAATTTTTTTTTTTTTAGGTCGAACAAGTTGAAGCCGTTTTGGCTTTCGATCACAGAAAAGGAACCGGTGCCTATTTTAGACTTTCTTTCAGCCGCCCTTCTTTCTGTCGAATACGAAAGAGCACTGAATCGCGCTCTGGCAATGCCAGAATGCCGTGTGATACCTTTCTTCGGCTCTTTCCTCAGGGACCTAAGGGATATTCTCTCGACAACTCCGAGCCTTGTCGTTCTAGCTCCTGCTGGAGACAGAACTCATCTGGAGGTATTTAAAAAAACACAAAAAAGACTAAGGAAATTGATTTCAATTATAGTTTATATCCGACTACAATGGCGAAGACCATTATTTCACAAGAATCGGTCCAGGAGGCCTTATCAATTTGGACAAAATATACAAAACTCAGGCTGTGATGGATAAAATCGCTTCGTTCCACCAACATTATCATGCTCGTGTCCGAGACATAGACACTCTGCGAGAGCAGTAGTATACATACAGTTAGTTTAGAAAGGCCGTATATGACTGAAGAGACTGAAGAAAATGAAAACGAAATGGATTCTTATAAGCCAGTGCAGCCTTTACATAATGACCATGGTGTCAGCTTTTTTCCAATTTCGTCACCTGGTTCTGGCCTTAACCATCACATACTTCAGGTAATCTTCCAAAATTTAGGAGTCTTGTAAATACAATAGAATTGTAGATGCTTCATCATGGAAGTACGGCTGTTCATTGGGAAGGGGAAGCAGGAAGATCAAGTTTGGTGTACGTTCGTCTTGAACGTTCTTGCTCTGTGATTTCATGGACGAAGCCTGCATGGTCCGGCTTACGGACGGCCTCATTACAAGCACAAGACTACAGCCTAAGTGCCAACCCTGAAGAATACATATGCGGTAAATGGACTGGGTCAAGTTCAGCCGAAACGGGTTTAGAAGAAGGTTTTTTGGAGCTTTCTTTAGTCAAAGAACTTGCTCTCGGACCAAGAGATCGTGAAAGTCCTGAACTGGCGAACATCCTTCGAAGATATGGACTTGAAGGGCATCCTGTCAACGATGTCTGCCTTGCTTTAGTCTATGGTGTCAATCTTAGCGACAACCGAGTCCTTTTTCTTCTTTCACCTCCAACTCTCTGCCGGTAAATAATACAGCATTTTGAAAAATTAAAACCAATTTCATTGTAGGCTATGGCATAACGGACTTTCCTGTGTGGTCCGTGGCTTAAAGCGTCATCTACTTTCAAGTGACCGAAGGATGTTTTGGCTCAAAGAACAATATCTTCAGCTATTTTATGAAGAAAGTAACTGTTCAGGTCCTCTCGCAGTGGATGCCATACGGGTAAAAAAATTTATATTACCATAAAAACAAATTAATTTTTGTCCTTAGGTTTTCGGTGGTAGAGATTGGGCGACAAGTCATATCAGCGGAATGTCGCCACCCGATAATGGAACTTTAAGACGAGGTGCTTCAGTTCGTTTTATGAAGAAAAGATCCTTCGGAAACATTCAAAATCTTCGGGTAAGATTTCACATTCTTCCTTCCAAGTAGCCAAAATATAAAGAATAGCATCCTTTGACCCTTTCGAGACCGCAGGCGACTATAGTAGCCATTCGTGCTTTTTGTTTGGAGACCGCAGGCGACTTTAGTTGCCCAGTGGCGCCAGCGGGAAGCCTCTCTAAAATTTTAATACCTTCGCTTCTTGTGGCGCTAACGACATGCAAAAACTGGCTATCTGTTGGGGAAGAAATGAACTAAGTGATGATCGCATCACTCGTCGCTTTCTGTGCTTTGCTGGGCGCTGGGAGTGGTCGTGGAGAAGTGAGGGGCAAAGAGAGGGGAAAAGTGCAGCGCCAGTAGCGCAGAGAATCCGGCTTCAGATGCGGTTTCGAAAGGCTTAAAACACTAAACTTTAAATTGTATAGTTTTTGACCTAGTGGCAATCTTTGGAACTTTTTAAAAGTTAACTTTTGTCACCTTCTAAAATAATTAGCTTAGAGGTTAGGATGTATCTTGCCATAAATGCCATTTTCAGGTACTGAAACATTTTGATTTGGCATTAAGTTTAAGAAATGGGAAAGTCAGAATATTCCTTATTGATTTTGAATGCATTTATAAAATAAGTTGGATTTTTGTTCCTTAAACCCTGAACTCGTGGAACATTTATTTAGTATATAAAATTTTTAAAATTAAATAAATAAAACATTTTGAAATAAACAATTAAATCATGGAACATTTATTTATATAATATTTTTAAAATTAAATCAATAAAACATTTTGAAATAAACAATTAAATCCCTCTTCTCTTTAAATTTTAAATTTCTGTCCCTTTAAAATTTAAACTCAGCTGTTGTCCTTGTGTACCCAAAACATTGGTAATCCTTTTGATAATCCTAATTTTTATTCTTTTTTTCATTCTTTCATTTTTCATTAAATGTGAATATTTTAGTTCTAAGTGATGTTTTTTATAACTTGTTTTTAAAGCCGGAAACTTGTCAGGAAGATTCTGTGTCTTCGCTACGAAGGGCGCTTCCGAGTCCTGCATTGCCGCCAAGTAGATCAAGGTCGATATCAAGCGAAATGGAAGCAAGACCAGGAACAAGCCCTCAGGGCTCTAGCGACCAGCTCGACTCATCAAGCCCTACACATCACCAGGTAAATAAAAGTTATCCAATTATTTTTTTATTTTTGTCTTTTTAGGGATAGAGTGAAAAAAGAAATAATCTGGCCGGTCGGTCATTTTCGTCATGGATCAATTACTCATGAGACGCAACTCGATTTTCTTGATTTTGTCTCTCTTTACCGCTCATTTAGGTAGCGTTAAATTATTATTAAAAAATTTATTTAATATTTTAAACAGTTTAAGAGCAAGAAAGATCTTAAAGATTTGTTCGATCAATTCGCGATGTCCTGTAGAAGTATGTCTGATAGCTCTTTAAATGATGGAAGCCTAAAAAGCTCACCAGATCACTCAGGAAGAGCACCAAAAATCGGTTAGTAATTTTTCTACAGCATTTTTTATTGTTTTATTTTGTAGGCCTCCTAACAAGGAACAGCTCAGCAGACTTGTTAGATTATAAAAATACTCCAAAGCAACTCGAACAATATACAGAAGACGAAGTCAAAGATTTAATACAGGTAATAAAATGATAAAATTAATTTTAAAATTTTCAATTTTCAATTTACAGAGGCACGAGCCTGATCCGACTTTAAGGTCATAATTGTCTCTCATTTGAAGGATTTGCACGTTACTTAATGGATAAGGAAAACTTTGCATTTGTCAATGAAAAAGTGAGCCCGGATGAACAGCAGACTTGTTAGATTATAAAAATACTCCTGCTATGCAAAAGAAAAAAATATTTGATGCAATCACTACATCGGTATCATCACAAATGGAGCAAGCGTGACTCCTCCAAGTCCAAATTATTCAACTAAGTAGTTTTGCAAAATTTTAGAAACAACAACTCGAACAATATACAGAAGACGAAGTCAAAGATTTAATACAGGTAATAAAATGATAAAATTAATTACAAAATTTTCAATTTTCAATTTACAGAGGCACGAGCCTGATCCGACTTTGCGGTCGCATAATTGTCTCTCATTTGAAGGATTTGCTCGTTACTTAATGGATAAAGAAAACTTTGCATTTGTCAATGAAAAAGTGAGCCCGGATGAAAGAGAAATGGATTATCCGCTTTCCCATTATTACATAGCATCATCCCATAATACATATTTGACAGGACATCAGTTGAAAGGAGAATCATCCGTTGATTTATACAGTCAGGTAAGGCTTCATCACCACAATTTTTGGCTTATCAACACCTTTTAACTAGATTTTTTCATCATTAGTTTATAATTCCATCTTTAGCTTTTTTGTTATACAGTTCTATTTTTGGGTGTTTTGATGGTATTTTGCCGCAGAAAACGTTTTTTTGCCGCAGAAACGCCCTTTTTAGGCTTTTTTTGCCGCAGAACGCCCTTTTAGGCTTTTTTTTGCCGCAGAAACGCCCTTTTTAGGCTTTTTTTTTTGCCGCAGAAACGCCCTTTTAGGCTTTTTGCCGCAAACGCCCTTTTTAGGCTTTTTTTTTTTGCCGCAGAAACGCCCTTTTAGGCTTTTTTTTTTTGCCGCAGAAACGCCCTTTTTAGGCTTTTTTTGCCGCAGAAACGCCCTTTTTAGGCTTTTTTTGCCGCAGAAACGCCCTTTAGGCTTTTTTTTGCCGCAGAAACGCCCTTTTTAGGCTTTTTTTTACCGCAGAACGCCCTGTTAGGCTTTTTTTTTGCCAGAAACGCCCTGTTAGGCTTTTTTGCCGCAGAAACGCCCTTTTTAGGCTTTTTTTGTGACTTTCTCTCTTCTTGTAAAAAAAAATTGTCTTATGTGAGTTTTTTGTTTTATTTTAGGTTCTTTTGAGTGGATGCAGATGTGTTGAGTTGGATTGCTATGATGGGGATGATGGTTTACCTCTTATTTATCATGGTCATACATTTGACAGTGCGACGGTCAAAGGCGGAAAAGTAAGAGGCCATCAGTTACCGCCGTCAGGTCGCGCGAGCTCCATCATTTCCAACACGAGCGGCGGGTCGGTCAACGACGATTTTAGCGATGACGACGACGACGATGAGGATGAAGACGAAAACCTTGAGAGTATGTGGAACAGTCTTAAATAAATCTTTAGCATAAAAAGCGAAATCATTCGGAATTCTCGACAGCCCTCCACTCAAAATTTCTCTCATATTTTCAAAATCCATCTTCTTTCCTCTTTTATTCAGTTCAAAATTTAGCACCCACTTAAACCATTTTTAAATTTTTACATGTTTTTCTTCCCATATGTTTTTTCTGATTTTTTGTTTTATTTTATTAGCTACGGAATGCCCCAGAACAAATTCATTGTCAAGCCATGAATCTGCATTGAAAACTCCATCTAGATCGATTGGAAAAATAAGCCAGCCTGCAGATATCGACTGGGGAATACTTGATGATGAACAAATGCGCAAAAGCTAAAAAGCAAAGCAGCCAGATTGCCCGTGAGCTTTCTGATCTTGTTGTCTATGTTCAGGTACTATGATTTTGTTTGATTGTTGTATTATACATTTTATTTTTTAGGCTATCAAGTTTACAGGGCTTAATCCAATCAGCCCTAATAGCTCAATGAGATGTAAAAGAGTTGCTGCAGTTGCTGCTGTTACTTCAAGCGTCATGCTGAAAAAAGGAAGCGGAGCATCTTTGACAGGACCGGTTGGATTGAGCAGCCCATGCCCTTCTGATTCCCACTCTTATCCTAGAAGTCGAGCGAACATTTTCCATCCTTGTTACCAGTGCTCATCTTTAAATGAAAACTCAGCGAAAAACTATGTCGAAACAACCACACATGTTGATCGCCCATACAGAAACACAGTTGGTCCGAACATATCCGGCTGGAATGAGAATCGACTCTTCAAATTTCAATCCCGTCATTTTTTGGGCGTTCGGGATCCAAATGGTGGCCTTAAATTATCAAACGGAAGATGCCGCTTTGCATATAAACAGCGCTATGTTTGAGCAGAATGGACGATGTGGCTACGTCCCTAAACCAGCCGTTATGAGAGATCGGTCTCACATGATGTACAGAAGGTTTAACCCTTGGGAAAAAGAATTTGATGGATTACATTCTTCTCAGATGATTCTTAATGTGATTTCCGGCCAGTATGTCAACCCGTCAAACTTAGCGACTAGTGTTTATGTTGAAGTTGAGCTATTTGGTATCCCTGTGGACTGTAATAAACAAAAAACAAAAGTAGTGCAAAGAAACGCATTAAACCCAATATGGAATGAACCTTTCTTTTTTCAAGTCATGTTTTCTGATTTGGCTTTTTTAAGATTCACCGTGATTGACGCCAACACCAACCATCACGTGTGCCAAAGAGTTTTGCCCTTGAAATGCCTTCGTCCTGGTTACAGACATGTCAGAATGCGCAATTTACAAAATCAGCCGTTACATTTGTCGACTCTATTTGTGTATTCGAGAACTGAAGAAGAAAGTGTTGGGCAAAGCGAGTTAAGAGAGACTAAAGAAGAAAGTGCCACTAAGCAAGTGACTCGTCCGATGGGAAAACGAAAGATGTTCTTTTTAATGGTACATGGCGTCGTACCGGATGAACCGTATACAATATTGAAGATCACACAGGAAAGTACGACGCAAGAAGTTGTCCTACAGGCGTTACAGAAATCTGGCCAAGGCTCCGAACGCGTTCACGATTATGTTTTAGTCGAGGAAGTCTCTCAAGGCTGGGATGTCAAAGACAGAGAAGCGCCTTCCACCCAAAGAGTGTTAGATCCGCAAGAATGCCCTCTACAAGCGCAGGCGCAGTGGCAGGGCGATGGAAAGTTTCTTCTGAAAAGAATGGTGATGACCCCAGTAGTCGAGCTTGGCTGTCTTCTATAAGATCAACAAGGATAAAACAGCAGCAAACTTGGGATGAAGCGGACAACTTTTTAGTTTGCGTTTATAATGTCTCTCCGGATATCCCGTATGCAATATTGAAAGTTCCGTATAGTGCGTGCGCACAAGATGTTTTAGCACAAGCGTTGGTTAAAGCGAGAAGAATGGAAGATCCATCGAGGTTTGTTTTATTGGAGGAGCTCGAATGGGGTAATACGAGGCAGCAAAGGGTTTTACCGGATGACGAGAATATATTTAGGACTCAAGCGCATTGGCAGACGATAGGACGTTTTATACTCAAAGCGAACAGCGAAGTCCGACGCCAGGGGAACCTCAAAACGACGACTTTAGATAAATTGAGCAAGGGTCTAGCCAAGCTGCCGGTCGGCGAAGCGCTGAGCGATCCGACTGCCAAAGTCAAATTCCCTCTGAGCGGTTTAAGTCGTAGCGTACGCGATCCGGGGCCTTGCCGACGCCCCCGCGAAGTCCACTCCGAAGGCGAGACTTTATCCGACGACGACCTCACTCCGGACATGAGGACCGCCGTCTCTCGCCTCAAACGCGTCTCACGTCGCCTACGAATGTGGAAATCGTGATTTAAACTTTGCCATTCGTCTGACTAAAAGCACAAAACTGATAACCCCTACTTCACGACCGAAGTCTAGTCATTATAAAACTTTCTGTGATACATTCATAATTTCCCCTCTCTATTTTATATTTTTCATTGTACATTTTATTTATCTGATTGTATATCGCATTTACTTCATGTATATTCTACTGTATATTATTCTTTTTTCTACTTGCTTGTACAGTATTTATATATTAAAAGAAACAACTTATAACTTAGAGCACTTATTGTGAATTATTAAAAACAGTATTTGTTGTACAACATTGAAGTTACTAATATAAGGCTAGATTTAAAAGACAGTTTCTATAAATAAACAAAATAAGTATAATAGTAAAATTTAATTATAATGGTATTAAGTTTATAAAGTTTATAAAATGTTTTTGGATTGTTGCATTGTGGCATTTAAAATTTATCAGTTATCATGCTAGTCGATTCCAGGGTAAAAGTCATTCAAAAATTGAACCAAACTATAGTGACCAAAACCCTACTTATTTTTTATTTTTAACTCTTTCGTTTCTTTTATATATTTTATTACTTGTTTTAAATGTCGCTATTTTATGTTTGATGCCTGAAATTTTTTTTATTGTTTTGAACTGATTAAAAAATATCTCTATTAATGTAAATCATAAGAAAAAAATTTTATTTTGTTTTTATTTGTGAAATTCTCACTCGTTGATTAAAAAAAGCTTTTATGAACCACATTTTTGAGTAATCACATCCGAATTTAGTACTAATCGCAAAATATATGAATAAATGGGTGAAGAAAGTACAATGAAAGAACCAATAAAATCCATTGCCTTGAACAATTTTGGATGCATTTTGGAATGACCCTAGTCGTTTTTTTATTACCAGTTGGCGGCATTGAGCAAAGGTAAGAGAGCAAAATATAAGACGTCAATCGAGGGTATTACAATAGGTATCTTCCTAAGAAAGTGAAGATTATCATAATTTTATGGGATTTTGAAAACCCCTTAAAGGCAAGAGGATGACCATTCAAAATTTTCTCTTTACACTAATTTTTCCTGAGCATTTTTTTTATCCTATATTCATCAAATTTTTAACTAATCTCCTCATATTAAAATTTAGATAATAGGGATTAAAGCTGTTCTTTTCCGTTCTTAGTAGCCTGGTTGAGTAAGTAATTTTTCATTTTTTCACCTTGATTTAAAATTTTTAAACTTCCTTAAAGAAGTTATTGTTATACCCTCGACGTCGGGTTTTTGGGAAAGGGTCTTCCAGACCCCGGAGGGTCAAATCGAATATTGATCTTTACCGATTTCAACTATGTCTGTGGTGCCGGCTGGCCGTCCGTCCGTAGCATTTTTTTCCCCGGAACACTTGACGGCCACAATTTTCACCAGATTTTCTTTAGTCGGTGAACAAAAAAATAACGAGGGCGATTTTTGAATTTCGAAAAAATGGCCGAGATATGTCTGTTTGAAATTTTAAAAAATTCGCTGCGGCCGAACCGTTAATCCGATTTTCCCCAAATTTTCACCAATTACTCCTTATAATTTTTTAGAATTTTTGGTATAAAAAAATTGCCACTTTTTAATTATTATTCTTTTAGTAGGGAGAAATTTCATACTTCTACCCATTACGAGACACACATCCGTAGGCCAAAGAGCCCATTATTTCTACCTCGACACTTAAAAATTTTTTCGAAAAAAAGAACTTAAAAAATTAAAAAAAAAACACGCAAATTTAAAAAAGAAAACCCGGAAAATTGTTCGAAAAAAAAATTGGAAAATAAAAAAAAAACTCGGGAAATTAAAAAAACTTTAAAAATTTCTTGAAAAAACTTGGAAAATTTTTCGAAAAAAAAGAAAATTCCCCCTCCCTTATACTTCCCCTCCTTTATACTTCCCCCTCCTTTATACATTCCCTCCCTTCGTTATACTTTTGTTCCCTTATATTACTTCCCCCTCCCTTATACTTCCCCTCCTTTATACATTCCCTCCCTTCGTTATACTTTTGTTCCCTTATCCTCCCTCCTCCCTTATACTTCCCCTCCCTTATACTTTCCCTCCCTTATACTTCCCCCTCCTTTATACATTCCCTCCCTTCGTTATACTTTTGTTCCCTTATCCTTCACCCTCCCTTATACTTCCCCCTCCTTTATACATTCCCTCCCTTCGTTATACTTTTGTTCCCTTATCCTTCACCCTCCCTTATACTTTCCCCTCCTTTATACATTCCCTCCCTTCGTTATACTTTTGTTCCCTTATACTTCCCCTCCCCTATACTTCCCCTCCTTTATACATTCCCTCCCTTCGTTATACTTTTGTTCCCTTAGCCTTCCCCTACGTTATACTTCCCCCTCTTATATTGTTACTTCTCTTTAAGGAAGTTTTCGTTGGAAGCTCTTCAAACAGTACTTTTTATTTCAAATATAAAAAAAAAAAATGATTTTTTTTTTTTCAATAGTAGAGAGAAATTTGGGCCTAATAAAGTGTGTTCTGTTTGATCTAGCATACCGCAGACATTAGAAAATGTTTCTTTTCATAAAAAATTACTCTATTTCGTGGAAGTTATCGTCGGAGATAAAATAAAAATATTTTTTTGCTATCGTTTAGTTTAGACTATTTAAGAACATAAGTCGAAGTTATTAGACGCAATCAAAACTTTTGATTTTCTACCCCTTCTTGGTAAAAGTGTAGTTAAAAGTTTGACACGTGCGGCACCGAAATTGCTGGATCCGAAACTCATGTAATTGAGTCCTGTAATTATCGTAGCATTTCCGAAAAAGGGGGAAAAAAAAGATGATTCTGTTTTGAAAGGTTTAAACACTTTCTTGTATAACGGCGGTCCAATTTTATTCTCTTAAACTTTTAAAATCGTTAAAGTTCAAAAAGTGCGTCATAATCCAGGGGGGCAGGAAATAAAGTCTGGCGGCTATCGATCCAATATAATAAAAATTCCACTAATTTATTGCGGTGTAAGCCATGGCTTTAAAAAAATTACATCATGGGGAATTGGATGAAAGTCGAAAGTCAACTTTTTTTTGTTTTCGTGGTGAAGATCCTCTTTTCTTGCATGTTTCCAATCAGTAAAAATCCCAGATTGAAAACAAAAGTGGAAATTCTAGAAATTTTCACTTTTATTTTACAAGAAACAACTAAAAATGAAACTAAAAAAATTTTTTCACAGATTATGGTGACTTCAGATGGGATGTAAATCTTTTTGATTTTTTTTTCCCTTCAGATTTGATTTATTCCCTAGGCTTTAATGTAGGTAAGAAGAGTTCATTAAATAATAAATCACTTAAGCCCAAAGGGCCGAAAAAGAATTATATTGGTTTATGGACGTCGTTTCACTCTAATCAAAACCGAAATAACGTCTCCCTTTAAAATAGGTCCGTCCTTAAAAATAAGGTGGGCTGGGAGAAAGTTTTAAAGCACTTTTTAATCAAATCTTCTTTTTTATGTATCCTATCATGAAGATGAGCCCGAAGAAAATAAAAGGAAAGAAGAGAGTAGTGGACCTTCAAGGTCGCATACCTGTCTCGTATACACTTTACCGCATGCCCCGACTCGTAACACTTTCTTTTTTAAGCGCCTTCTCTTATCTAGGAACAATCGACCCACCTGACCGTACAGGTTTAAGGATAGTTTTTTATTATTATGTAAACCTAAAAGGGCTCTGTTGGTCTCTTTTAATAACTTTGATAACATTGAATTTTATAGAAGGACGTCAGGAGCTTATCTTAAACATACTTTTTCGGGCTTTACTATAAAACTTAGGTCCATAAACAACAGTTTTAATGGATTTTCGGGCATTTTCCTAACGCCACTTTTATTCGATTTCTCCCGAAAAACCCTCTCTTAGATAGTTTTTAGATGTTTTTCCATGATACGATGGCAGAAAATGTCCGGTTTGCCGGATTTTTGGGAGTTTTTCTCCATGGTTGTCCAAGAAACTTACTATAAAGAAGGGTTTAAGCCCTTTTTCCTTTATTTGGGGGGGGGGGGAGGGGCAATAGTCCCTATTTTTTCGCCCTTAACCCAATTTCTAGCTTATAAATTGCCTAGTAGGTCGGCCAGTTTCCTAAATTTTTAACTTCCGTAAAGAAGTTATTGTGATACCCTCCACGTCGGGTTTTTGGGGAAGGGTCTTCCAGACCCCGGAGGGTCAAATCGAATATTGATCTTTACCGATCTCGACTTTGTCTGTGGTGCCGGCCGGCCGTCCGTTTTTCCAGAACACTTTACGGCCATAGTTTTCAACCGATTTTCACCAAATTTTCACACAAATTTCTTTAGCGGGCGAAGAAGAACGTAACGAGGGCGATTTTTAAATTTCGAAAAAATGGCGGAGATATGTCTGTTTGAAATTTTAAAAAATTCGCTGCGGCCGAACCGTCAATCCAATTTTCACCAATTACTCCTTATATTTTTTAAGAATTTTTAGTGTAAAAAAATAGCCACTTTTTAATAATTTTTTTTTTTTAGTAGGGAGAAATTTCATACTTCTACCCATTACGAAAGGCACATCCGTAGGCTACCTACCTTGACACTTAAAAAATTGAACTGAAAAGTTTTCAAAAAATAAAATTAAATAAATAAACCCGGAAAATTGTTGGAAAAAAAAAACATAGAAAATTTAAAAACAAAAAACAAAAAAAACTCGGAAAATTAAAAAAAAACTCCCCCTCCCTTATACTTCCCCTCCTATATACTTTCCCTTCCTTATACTTCCCCTCCCTTATACTTCCCCTCCCTTATACTTCCCCTCCCTTATACTTCCCCTCCCTTATACTTCCCCTCCCTTATACTTCCCCTCCCTTATACTTCCCCTCTGTTATACTTCCCCTCCCGTTTACTTCCCCCTCCTATATTGTTATTTCTCTTTAAGGAAGTTTTCGTTGGAAGCTCTTCAAACCAGTACTTTTTTCTTTTACATATTTTAATTTTTTTAAATCAATTGTTTTATACGTACATCAAAGATCCAGCCAGCTTCACTCGACCTACCGTTTTTCTTCTTTCGTTTTCCCAAATATAACTGCCTAGAAACCTCATTTTTAGGCGTTTTCCTCACTTTTTGATCTAAAAAACACACTTTTTAATAGATTTTCTTATGTTTTTATCAATCTTTTGTTCGAGGAAGGCCCTCTTTTACGAGTATATCTTATTGCTTAATATTTTTTTATAGCTTAATATTTCGTAATAAATATTTTGAATAAAATAATTCGTATGAATTGATAATCCAAAATTAATTAAATATTTTTCACTTTCCCTTCAGAAAATAAATTGAGAGTCGAATTTTGTTATTTTGTAGGTACCTTTTTAGAAATGTTAAAATTAATTATGTTAAAATCGAGCTTTTTATTGCGTGATAATTTAAGGGATAACCGCATCACAAATATTGTATTACGTGTGTGTATTTTCGTTTGAAATCTAGATATTGTTGTGTATTGTGGCGATAGTTTCTATGAAACCAATATTGTTTCATGTAATTAATGTCTTCGGCAGAAAGCAAACATTTGTTTAACCCCCCGCTATAATATAAACTTTGATATTTGAACGTTATTTTACCCATGGAAAAACATTTTTGTCATAAAAAATATTAGAAATCTTTTTGATTTCAATATTTAAAGATTCGTTCAGAGCAATTTTATTCTTTGAACGGTTTTCGGATTGACTTTTTTTTTTGTCGCTCTGCTCCACTTAGCGACACATGACTTATGATGTCTCGAGCGAAAGTTCGCACACGTCTTACCATCCCACATACAAAAAAATATGTACAAAGCGCACAAAGAAATGATTAATACATAAGGATTTTCTGAAACTTTTTTTAGCAATAAAAAATTCCATCGGTTTATTTTAAAAAATTTGCAGATCATTCTGTGTCATTTGGTATAAACAACTCAAAAATAGGTAAATCATGAGTTTTTTTAAATTTTTTTGTGTTCTTTTACTTAATAATTAAATTGTTCATTTGTTTAATGGAGTTGGCAAAGTCTACATGATTGGTTTGATTGATAATGAATTTTATATTAGACCTCCCTCGGGAGCCGAGATTAATTAAGTCGTTTTCCCCCGTGTGGGGTTCCACGTAATAACTCAAGCCCAATAAGTCCGTTGGAAAAAAGCAAATATTTGAGTGGTAAAACTCGATGTTCATTGTGGCCCTTTTTGTTAAAGATAATGGGAAATTCATAAAATGAAGGTGAAACTTCGGTTTGTAATGTAAACATTTCACTTTTTTGTACGTTCGGTCGTCTAGGATGAGGCTTTCACCGCACCCGGGTGAATCCGTAGGCCCGAGTCACGAGATTTACCGCGTGACAAGATCGAATACCGATAACTCTTCTTCTTTTTTCTTTTAGGGGAGAAAGGGACGGTGATTGCTACGGTAATTTGAAAGAAAAAAAAAAAGCTCTGATTTAAATATGATTCCAGATGCTCGGAGGAGTCTCAATTAAAAGTTGGACCGTCCGTAGGCGGTTTAGAGAAACTGGTTCACGGTGACAAGTAAGTTGCGCCTAGCCATCATCACAATAAATCCGGTACAACAAAAGCCTGGGAAAACAAAAAGTCCAAATGACCCTTAAAAACCCCCAAAGTCTGGTAAAATGGTTCTTTTCATTCAAGAGGTCGTGAAAAACATATAAAAAGTACGATTTTGACCACAAACACCCTGAAAAACTGTTGTTTTCTGGTCTTTAGTGGTGAGAATCGAACAAAAAGTGTGATTCTTGTCCAAAAGACCCTTAAAAACCCCCCTATGTCTTGTAAAATGGTTGTTTTCCATTCAAGAGGTCGTGAAAAACAAATAAAAAGTGTGATTTTTGGTCTAAAACACCCAGAAAAACTGTTGTTTTCTGGACTTGAGTGGTGAGAAACGAATAAAAAGTGTGATTCTTGTCCAAAAGACCCTTAAAAAACCCCCCAAAGTCTGGTGAAATGGTTGTTTTTCATTCAAGAGGTCGTGAAAAAAAAATAAAAAGTGTGATTTTTGGCAAAAAACACCCTGAAAAACTGTTGTTTTCTGGACTTGAGTGGTGAGAAACGAATAAAAAGTGTGATTCTTGTCAAAAAGTCTCTTAAAAACAACCCATTGTCTTGTAAAATGGTTGTTTTCCATTCAAGAGGTCGTGAAAAACATATATAAAATGTGATTTTTGGCCTAAAACACCCTGAAAAACTGTTGTTTTCTGGTCATGAGTGGTGAGAAACAAACAAAAAGTGAGATTCTTGACAAACAGACCCTTAAAAACACCCAAAGTCTTGTAAAATGATTGTACAGTAGACCCTCGTTTATCCGTCCCTCGTTTAACCGTTCCTCGGTTTATCCGTGCATTTTTTTTTTTTTTTTTTTTTAGATTTTCTTCTTCAACGAGGGAGTTAAAAAAAATGAAACGTTGCTATTTTTTTATGTTCGATATTCTAGGAAGGTCATTAGCTTATTGTTCTCACCCTCTTTTCGTTATCTAATTTCTCCGAAAAGTTTGTTTACAAAAATGATTTTTATTGCCAATTTCTATGAATTTTTTTTAGTCTTTCTCGGTTATTCGAAGGACAGTATTCAACATGTCTCATATTTAACGTTTAAAACCATAAATTGACAACGAAACTTTATAGTTACAGCATTTTCGTTGCCAATAAAATTATTAAACTCTCTCTAAAAAAAAAAGACCCTCAATTATCCGTTTTTCGCGTCGAGAACCAATTAGTACGGATAAACGAGGATCTACTGTATTCCATTTAAGAAGTGATGGAAAACACCAAAAAGTATAATTTTTGGCCAAAAACACCCTGAAAAACGACAGGTACGAAACGCCCAAAAAGTGTGATTGTTGTCCGAATGATCTTCAAAGTCGTCCAGTAAAATGGTTGTCTCCCATTTTGGAGGTATGTAATGAACAACAAATATAAAGTTTGATTTTTGGCCAAAAACCTTCCTAAAAACGCGGTAAAAAAATTTTTTTTTTTTTGGTCTTATTCAGAGAGATGAGAAACGCCCAAAAATTGTGATTCTCGTTCGAAAGACTGTCAAAAACACCATCAGTCTTGTAAATGGATGTTTCCCATTCAAGAGGTCCTAAAAAACAAATAAGAAGAACGATTTTGGACCAAAAGCTCCCTGAAAAACACAACAAAAAGGTTGCCTTCAGGTCTTAGGAGGTGCGAAACACTCAAAAAGTATGATTTTTGGCCAAAAACGCCCTGAAAACACAACAAAACGGTTGCTTTCCGGTCTTAGAAAGTGCGGAACACCCAAAAAGTGTTATTCTTGTCCAAAGACCGTCATAAACACCTCACAGTGTTGTAAAATGGTTGATTCCCATTAAAGAGGTTGTGAAAAACACCTCCAGACGTATGTTTTTTTTTGGGTGGGTGGGGGGGGGGGCAATAACGCGCTGAAAAACACAACCAAAACGGTTGCTTTCAGTTCTTAGGAGGTGAGAAATACCCAAAAAGTATGATTTTTGGCCAAAAACGCCCTGAAAAACACTACAAAACGGTTGCTTTCCGGTCTTAGAGAGAGCGAAACACCCAAAAAAGTGTGATTCTTGTCCAAAAGACCGTCAAAAACACCCCAAAGTGTTGTAAAATGTTTGCATGAAAGAGGTTGCAAAAAAACACCCCATAAGTATGTTTTTCGGCCAAAAAACCCTCAAAAACAACCCAAAATCGGGTAAAACCAATTTTTCTTGGTGGCGAGACTAAAAGCCAAAAAACCAATTAAAATGGCGACCCTTTTCCTACTCATATTTAAAACACCTAAAATTCGTGGAAAACGGTGTTTTTCGACAGAAAAACGTATTTGAGGGTATTACAATAACTTCCATATTAGAAAGTTTGATAAGATACCAAAATTAATGTTGATCGGAAATGTCAAGTATAATTTTACGAAAGTCCGGAACTTCTTCCTGGGATTATAATATTTTTTGTGTTACTCATTATTATAAAAAACCACCTTATGAATTCTTAGAATGATTCTGTACATCCTTCATGGGAATTACAACTTTCACTGAGTCGACCCAAGGTTAAAGTTCTTTCTCTGCCCTGTCACACCTACCTCCCGGCTCCGGCATTATTCAGTCCCGGATCACTTTCTACAAACAATTAAAATAAAAGTTCAAACCTGATCCCTATTAGAGACAACAAGACAAAAAAAAAGAGTATTTACACGCTTAATGACCCCTATTTATATCCCAATTGACTTTAAAAAAGGAGAATCATCGAATTTAGTGGGTCTTAAAAGACCCCGCAGTACCAAAAACTTGAGGCCCCAATTTCCTCCCACTAATTGAATAAAATTCGCATAATTTTTGTAGTTTCGTCGCTCTTTTCTTTTCATTTTAATCGCGTGTGGATAAACTTGGTTTTACCGTACAATTAAAGTGTCTTCGCCAAGTTAAATCCTGCTTATTTACTTAATAGGAAGTGTCTCAAGTTTCCAATTATTTAAAACAAACTGAACATCTGGATTTTGTTTTAATTAGACATGAAAGAAGATCACGATATTTACATAACTTGCATCCCTCCAAAAATCACTCATAAAAAATCTTCCCACCTCGCAGAAAAGTGACTGAAAATACTGGTTTTTGTAAGTTTTGATTTAATTTTGAATGTTTATATCATATTTGAGAAGATATGAGGCGCTCCGGGTACGAAGGGCGAACTCGACAAAACGTAGTTTCGAGATATTCGCATTTTAAAGTTTTCAGTTAAGGGCGAACTCGACAGAAAAGTCACTCTCTGGAATTTTCGTGACGAGATTTTAGATTTTATAGAATCATAGAGGAAAGGGTTTTTTAAAAATTTTCGAATATTTTTTACGACTATTAATTCACAAAATGTATAATATATTATTATTTCGTGGCGGTGAGCTGTTCCAAGAGGAGTGGGGCTCCCGGAAAAGGAGTGGGGGTAGTGGACTAGGATACGAGTTCGCCCTTCGTACCCGCTCGGATATCGCAGTTAGAGCTTTGCCGCATATCGGTTTTTACGTATTTTAAAGGGGAAAAAAAGGGCAAACTCAATATAAAAATTACATGGGTGTATTCTTCAAAAGGTCTAGAATCTAAAATGAAAAAAAAAAAAAAAAAATTGTCCGATGTCGAGTTCGCCCTTCGTACCCGGAGCGCCTCATATGTACTTCAAGTCGATTATTCTTCAGGCAGCAGAGATCCAGATGCCCACTGCTATTCGTCTTGCCCAGCTAAACTTCGGCGCTTTCGGTCGGGTAAGCTTGGCGAGGCGCTGCAGGGCCCTCAGTAGACCTGGCTAATTTTCAAAAAATAGGTGTCTAAATATGAGCTTTTAATCTTCTTCAATAAGTTTGAAGGATCTTTTGTGATGGTGTCAAAACTGTAAGCGAGGTAAAGTAAAGAAGCTTGTATAGCCTCGATTTTCCTTTCGAAACAGGGTAGTTACATTAGGAAGGGTGTCATTAAATATGCCATAACTTAGATTTACGTTCACCAACGCCTTATATAAAAATAAACCCCCCCAAAAATTTTATTTATTCAAAATTTCAAACACAGTATACATTTTATTAAATTTACAACCGGCCCTAAAACCGGCCGTTGGTCGAACTTGTGCGAATTTCCATCCATTGCCCGGCTAAACTTAGTTTACGGCCAATAAAGTCTTTGTTCAATTCGAAGTTAGTATACACGGGTTACACTATTTGGGCGGGAAGCGGTGGGAGGGGGGGGGGGTCATGTAATATACATGAATGTTGCAGCAACTCGCAGCTGTTTGCTTTTAAAAGTTAAGCCACGTTTATTGAAGAAGAAAAACTTGTATATGGGATAAGTTCACAAGTTAGACTTATTTTTTCGTCTTTTCGGACTTAAGAAAGGATATAACGAAAAGGTCAACCGTAATAAGGTGGGAATCATTAAATATTATGAAAATATTGAATTTTTTTTCCCCCGAGTTATCTGATATTAGCCGTAGGCTGAACGTGAGGTCAGGCCCATCGTAATGTCCCATTTTCCTTTTATTTGGGCTGAGGAAAAAAAAAACCTTAATTTAGGTGATAGTACAAAAATTGTCTGGGCATAAAGAACATTCAATGAAATGAACATCAATAATCAATCTTCCTCAAAAAGCAACTAAACATAAATAAAAAACGCTTCTTGAAGGAAAAAACTGTGGAAAACGCCCAAAATGATGCTTCTTGGTCATGAAACTGTGGAAAACGCTCCTTATCGGCATAAATTAAAAGAATTTTTGAGGGAAAAAAAAGCTTCCTGATAGGTAAAAGCGTGGAAAACTACTAAAGCAGAGTGTTTTGGCCATAAAACTTGGAAAAACGCTCTTACTACCAAGAAAATCAATGGGGAAAAATGCATTTTTATCGAAAAACTGTGGAAAACGCCCAAAATAGTGATTTTTTTTGGCATAATACTATGGAAAAAGCCCAAAATAATGCTTCTTGGTCATGAAACTGTGGAAAACGCTCCTTATCGGCATGAATTGAAAGAAAATCTGAGGGAAAAAAAGCTTCCAGAAAGCTAAAAGCGTGGAAAACTACGAAAATGGAGTGTTTTGGCCATAAAACTTGGGAAAACGCTCTTACTACCTAGAAAAGCAATAAGTAAAATGCATTTTTATCGAAAAACGGTGGAAATGCCCAAAATAGTGATTTTTTTGGCATAATACTATGAAAAAAGCACAAAATAATGCTTCTTGGTCATGAAACTGTGGAAAACGCTCCTTATCGGAATGAATTAAAAGAAAATCTGAGGAAAAAAATGTTTTCTGAAAGGAAAATCCGTGGAAAACTATTAAAATAGAGTTTTTTGGCCATAAAACTTGGAAAAACGCTCTTACTACCAAGAAAATCAGTGGGGAAAATGCATTTTTATCGAAAAACGGCGAAAAACACCCAAAACAGTGATTTTTTGGCATAATACTAAGGAAAAAGTTCTTTCTTATCCAAAATACCAAAGAAAACAGCCCATTTTTTTATTTTTTAAATCGAAAATTTAAAGTTAATCCGTCATTAGAGCATGAAAATTGCTTTTGCGCCCACTATAAAAGCTCGCTTTTGCCCTTTAGATTGAATCAATTTTTTTCCTCACATTTAATGGATTTCTATAAATAAATTGTTTTATTCAAGCGCTGACCTTAAGAAAATTAATGGAAAATAGTGCTTCAGAACTGTCATTTATTTCTTTTTTTTTCTCTTTCTCTTATTTTTTATTTTCAAATTTTTATTAAATTATTATTATTCATCTTTTTCCAAATGCGTGTCACAAATCGTAAAAAAAAAACATAAAATTTTTATTCTTCGTCATTTTTCTTCCCGTTGTGATTTTTTCTTACAAAATCTTTACTTATAAATTTTGTAGTTCGTGAAAGTACAATTAAAAAAAACTTTCTACTTAGATTTTAGCAGGTATCTTTTTTGGGGAATAAGGAAAGAAACAAAATGTTATCAATTTTTTAGGAGGTACTTTAATTACAGGATCGCGCCTCTCAACCGATAAAGTAACCATTAGCGAAATGAATCCGACACGGAAATAATCGTTTAGGGTGTGGGGAGAACCCCCCAAAAAAGAAGAAAAAAGTGCGAAAAATCTCTTTGTTTAATTACTAATCTTAAGCAACTGACCTCAATTACGACGCTTCCCTCCCATCTTACAAAACGATTCACTCCTGTTCTTTCAATAGAGAGAGAAAATTAGACTTGTTAATTTTTACGCCGTCCGCTCTTCTTTCAACAGATTCTTGAGAAAGGCCTCCCTTCCGACTATCCATTGTTATCCTATAAAACTCGAAACGTTTATTCTCATTTAAAAAGACTTGCGACAGAATTTGAATGGATTTTTCGAAGTAAAAAGTTTTTCGACCAACTAAACATTTTTAAAGTAATTAAATCTAACAAAAGGTGTTTGTTTCATAGATTTCTGAGCGATTCGAGTTAATTATGAACTAACAATCCCTCACTATATCATAAATTTTTTTTTCTTCTGAAATTCTGCAAGAAGCTTTTCTCACGCATTTTATAAGCCAAAATGATTTATTAAATAAAATGATATCCTTTTAAAATAGCCAATGGGCAAAATCTTTCAAAGAGAAAAGTCTCACGTCATTCCCACTTTTGACTATTGAATCACACAAAAAGATTTGCCACGTCAGCTAACGAAGAAATCTACCGTCCATTAATTTTCGAACAAGAGAATCCTTCAAATACGCAATTTGCAAAATTATCAAATAATTAAGGCCTAATTTGTCCTTGTCAGGAGGTTTGAAAAAAAAATCGAAAATGGTCAAATGTTTGCGGCATGATGTAATTTCGAAAGGAACATCCAAGGGTATTCAAAATAATGTAAACGGTAGGATGTTTGTCGAAGCTCACTTTTTGAACAAATATTGTATTTTTTTAGAAAGTTCATATAGAATTAGAAAATGAACCTCCATTGTGCAACATTTTTTAAAAAACTTTCAATTGAAGAAAACAACCCCTCAAGTTTGGGAAAGTCAATGCATCACTTTGTAGCAATAATAAGCGTTTCGGAGACATGAAAGAGCTTCCCCTCCTTCTCAACCGTCTAACAACTCTTTGAACATTTTTAATTAAGAGCAATTAATTAAAAATTTAATTACAGGCCATTTAATTACGTTACGAAGGCGTTTATCCGCGCGAGGATTTAGGATGAACGTCGAGAAAGATAAAAAAAAGAGGAAAAGAAGGAAAAAACTAGGTCATTTCCCACAAAATTTAAAAAATTTTATATTTAAGTTGCATAAGACTTTAAAAATGAAAAGTGTTTGTTTTTTTGGTATTGAGAAAGTTAAATTGAAATCTTCACTTTCGCCTAAAATCTGGTTAAAATAAGAGAAAATTTTCGTTAAAAAAAAAGCTTTTGTGAGCGAAACAAATACTTCCTCTCTACAAACGGACATCTACGGAATAAACGAGGCTATTATAGATTATCATAGGGACGTGTCGGGATTCGAGCGAGATAAGACGAGGGGACTGCGAGGGGTTGTTGGCAATAAAGTGAATGGAAGGCTCAGATGTTCGCCGTAGACTGTTATAGATGAGGTAGCGAGCCATAAACCATGGTTAGGATATCTCCAAGTGACCAATGGCCCCAAAGCAATAGATTCCAATTTAAAACCACATCCCTCACAGAAACCGATAACAATCATATAATCAAAAAAAATTTTCACCTCCCAAAAATTTTCAACCCTTTTTTAATGAAAGTTTATTAAACAAGTTTATTATTAAGATATAACGTTCTCCCAAGGAAGTACTTTAATAAGAAAGCGGCACTTTTTAACAAATATTACCTAGAATGAATTTTAACTTTTAATCTTGATATATCCCTGTTTTAATAATGTTTAATATCCTCTTTTTAAAAAATAATAAAATATAAAATTTTTTCAATTATAAAGGTATTTTAATCACGATGGCATCTCGTTTTACTAGTTTCTCTATTAGGAATGTTATAAAAAAAAGAAGAATCACCTATTTATGTATACTTTTGTGATCGATAGTAGACTTTCACTTCTTTCCGTAATTAAAGTTTATTGAAAAGTCATAAATGATGCACTAAAAATTGTAAATTTTGTTTTTCTAATTAATATGGTGCTGATAAAAGAATCAATGAAGATGTCATTTTCCTTTATTAAGGCCTTAAAATCGTAGTTATTCTGTAAGGAAGACATTTGGGCCCAGGTTGGGGATTTATGAATGTTGCCATGGCGAAGAAAAAGTGGATTATCAGCCGTAAAAACGAAGGAGCCAAAATATCCGCCGAAGAATGATTTCCCAGGTCTAAAAACTGGTGGAAGTGGCCAAAATCACGGTTATAGGGTTTTTTTGCTTGGTAGCCAGGGAAAATGCCCAAAAATCGCTTCAAAAAGGGGGTATATTGGCCAAAAATCCGGTGATATAGGGCTCCAGTAAACTGGAGAAAAGCAGCCAGAGAATCCGCATGAAAAAAGGTTTTTTTTTAACGGAAAAATTGAGGGAGGAAGTACAGCCAAAAATCCCCGAAACGCCCAAAAGTCCGGTCAAAAGGAGGTCTTTTGCCCTAAAAATTAAGAAAACCTTATGGAAATCCCGTAAAAATGAGGTTTTCTCCGTAGAAAATCAATAAGGATGTGTTTCCGTTGCCTATTAACCAGTGAAGATTACTGAAAACCCTCAATAAAGGAATTTTCTTGCCCAGAAAATTGAAGAAATGTCCCCAAAATACTAGGAGGGTTTTTTTCCCTGCCAAATAGCCTTGATAAAAGCGAGAAATTTCTATTGAAAAGTTTCTGCCTAATAACATTTATAACAGCGAAATTTGTAACTTTAATGGCTTGAAAATTGAGAAAAAGGGCTAAAAATGAGGAGAAAATGGAAGAAAATCTTAAAAATTAAAGAAAAAGAAAATCCTGGATGGGGTTTTCTCGGCCTAATAACATTTATAACAGCGAAATTTGTAACTTTAATGACCTAAAAATTGAGGAAAAAGACTAAAAATGAGGAGAAAATGGAAGAAAATCTTAAAAATTGCCGAAAAATTAAGGAAAAAGCAAAATCCTGGATGGGGTTTTCTTCTTCGGATTTATAACAGCGAAATTAGTAACTTTAATGGCCTGAAAATTGAGAAAAAGGGCTAAAAATGAAGAGAAAATGGAAGAAAATCTTAAAAATTGCCGAAAAATTAAGGAAAAAGCAAAATCCTGGATGGGGTTTTCTTCTTCGGATTTATAACAGCGAAATTAGTAACTTTAATGGCCTGAAAATTGCGAAAAAGGGCTAAAAATGAGGAGAAAATGGAAGAAAATCTTAAAAATTGCCGAAAAATTAAGGAAAAAGCAAAATCCTGGATGGGGTTTTCTTCTTCGGATTTATAACAGCGAAATTAGTAACTTTAATGGCCTGAAAATTGCGAAAAAGGGCTAAAAATGAGGAGAAAATGGAAGAAAATCTTAAAAATTGCCGAAAAATTAAGGAAAAAGCAAAATCCTGGATGGGGTTTTTTCTGCCTAATAACATTAATAACAGCGAGATAACTTTGATGGCCCAAAAATTGAGGAAAAGGGCCAAAAATGAGGAGAAAAGGGAAGAAAATCTTACAAATTGCCCAAAAATGAAGGAAAAAGCAAAATCCTGGATGGGTTTTTCTCTGCCTAATAACATTAATGACAGTGAGATAACTTTAATGGCCCAAAAATTAAGGAAAAGGGCCAAAAATGAGGAGAAAAGGGAAGAAAATCTTAAAAAATTCTTTTACCTCTATATTTCCCGACGGGTAATTTTATATAAAATAAACTCCTGACAAGTTCTTTCTTGAAATAAAAACGTTTTCGTCTAATCTCTTTAAATAATGACTTCTAAGAAGTATTGGGGTTCCTGAAACTACGTAATTATCGTCAACAAAATATTGAACTGTGAACTTAAGAGCCAACGTCTCTATTTCTTTTAAGTTCCCATTGAGTTTCTCCAAAAATGGAATCAACCCGCTTTTAGGTAATTCTCGAATTCTTTCTTGATAAAGATCCTTTTTTTTTCTTCTTTTTTTTCATTTTATTCTTCGGATGTTCGAAAAGGAGAAAGCCTAAGTAGCATTCTCTCCTCGTTCCTGATGCACTTGTTCTTGTAAGATTTGAAATGTAGATTTGAAAAAAAAGGACACTAAAAAATTTCAAAGAAAATGAGAAAGGTATGATATTAGAAACGTAAAAAATAAAAACAGAAGCAAAATGATGAATTAGTAAGGCTCCTGTGTTCAAAAGGTCGATCCTCCCTTAACCTGAGGTGGATTAATGACCAAAACGGATTCCTCCCGTATCACGAACGCTGTTTCTAACAAGCTAAAATTTATGCCGAAAAAAAAAAAGGTTGAAAAAAAAAAGCGCATCCATTAACCACGAAGGAGTCCATCAATTATACGCGGCGGGATATTGACGTTCAAATAGGAAAACAATGAAATAAATGATCGAAATCTTTATAAGGGGAGTCATGACATGAAGAGCCAAGTGCAGACTAGAAAGTGGAGAGAGTGTTTCGTAAGGTCGGGACGGTTCCGTTCTTAATGCACGATTATTTTTCTTCTGTCCCATCCTTCCAGTCGGAAAAGCTAATGCTTGTTTTTTCTCAAGAAACACCAATAAAAAACGAGATAAAATCAATCATTTCGTATCAATCAGGTCATTCCTTTCTCGTATAAACGAAAAAAACAGTCGTGATCTATGGGTTTAACCGCATTCTTCATGATTCATGAACTTCGAAAATATCTTCCCGTCACCGGAACAACTTAGCACATTTTCAAGTTTAATCTTTTTTCAACTTCTTTCATTTTTATTTTAAGCACCTATAAATCAGGGAAGCCAGAAAGGGAAAGGGGTGCCATATCCCCAAAATTGCCAGAAAAAATGGGTTTACGGGCCGAAAAACTTTTAAATTAGAACAAAAATGTCAAAAAATCGAGAAAATCCCGCAATAATTAGTTATAAATTAAACTTTTTTTAATAGAAAGGATGGTTTTTGGGCCTTAAATGAAAGAAAACTAGCAAAAATCTCGGTATTATGGCAGAAAAAGCGTTGGAAATCCACGATTATCGGTTTTATGGCAGAAAAAGCGTTGGAAATCCACGATTATCGGTTTTATGGCAGAAAAAGCGTTGGAATTCCACCATTATCGGTTTTATGGAAGAAAAAGCGTTGGAAATCCACGATTATCGGTTTTATGGCAGAAAAAGCGTTGGAAATCCACGATTTTCGGTTTTTTTTGCCTTTTGGCTCTATCTCATCCTTTCAAAAAACCACAATATTAGTTTTCCGAGGAAAAAGAAATGTATAAAATATGGCAGTTTAGTAAGTATAACTTATTCTTCACTTAGAACTTTTGTTTTAAAATTGAAAACCAAAAAAGGAAGGTGATTCGCTGTGAAAAAACCCCCGTTGATTCAGAATAATCGATCCAATCTCTTCTTCCTAAAAAAGCTTTTGATCATTTTGGGCGCATCGTATAGCGAAATTAGCGTAGTAACATATCAGCGGTGGGGCGAAGACCAATTAAAATAAATGAGCTTTGAAGGGAGAAAAACGTTGTGAAGGGAGAGAAAAAAAAAGGTTTAATCAGGAGTCTTTTGTGATTAATTCCGAACACTATCCATCACCGCTAATTGCTGTTCGATGATCGACAATGCCTTCCCATTTATACCCGCTTATCTTTCCGTCTTTTTCTGATAACCTCCCCTAATAATTTTTTACAATTCTCCCTTTGAAAATTTGACGTTTTTTAATTATTAGCATCAGATTAAAGACCATTTCATATCTAATAGAAAGAAATTTTGAATAAAATAACAATAACGTTACGGGTAATTATAAGTGTTAAGGGTAAAGTGCATCTTGTCCCCATGAGCCCATATCCCACAAAAAACTTTCATCTACAACCTAAATACTTAAGCAAATCTTCCGCTGGATGAGATCCGCCTTTCAAGAATACGTCGTGTGATAACGTCACTTTTATCGCTATTATTAGATTTTCCCGATACGCGATATTCGTGATTGATTCGTTCAGACTTTTTTTTTATACCGAAATTACTGGCTTTATTGACGGTATTTTATTCGGAAATTGCTTGGAAAATCAGAGGCTTTCTAGGGTGGATTGGGTTATAAACCAAAAAAAAAGGATGGTCTAAAAAAACGCTTCAAACTTTTTTAAGAAAAACCTTGAGGTGTTCTAAATGTTTTATTCCAGTTTCAGAGCTTCCCAGTTCGGCGCCTATGATTTTATTACCCCTTTTGACCTCCCAAATCAGCGCCCTAAAATTAATCAAGGAACGAGGGAGCGTGAAAAACGACCCTAAGCAAATTTTAAGACAACAAGGAGCTAAGTATCGCTTTTGCAAAGAATTGGGGCCAGGCGAGTTGAGAATTTTCTCGAAAAAAGAAAATCATGTAAAAAATAGCAAAAGCTGTAAAAAAGCAGGTTTCCACTTTGTCTTTTAATGCTAGAATTTTTTACGATACCTTCTAACCAAGATAATCACCTATTAGCGTCAGCCATTGAAAAAATGTCTTTTTTTTTTTTTTTTAAATAATTGAATTTTTACTACAGTTCACACGGCTATTTTGCCAAGAAAAACTTTCCATCCCGATTCTTAAGGGTTTTCCTCAGTCTTATGGCCCTCAATTTCGCTCGTTTTAGAAGTTTTGGGGCTAATTTTCTTAGTTTTTCGCCCAAGAAATCATTTTTCTACAGATTTTAAGCGTTTAAACATTTTTTTTAGCAGGGATTCCGGTTTTCTTTAGGCTTTTCTTAAAAAAAGGAACTCAGACTTTTTTTATTTTTCTTTAGAGTGCTAACCGAAAAACTAATTTTTTAAAGGATTTTATGCCCTTTTGACTTCCGGAACACTTAAAGGCCACAATTTTCAACCGATTTTCACCAAATTTTTTTTAGCCGGTGAACAAGAAATAACGAAGGCGATATTTTAGTAAGGAGAAATTCCATACTTCCTCGCCTAACGAGAGGGACCTCTTCAGGGGCAAAAATCCAATTATTTGTACCTTTATACTTCAAAAAATTTTCGAAAAAAAAAAGAACCTAAATATTTTTTCGGAAAAAAAGCGCTTTAAAAAAGAAAACTTAGAAAAATTTTCAAAAAAAAACTCGGAAAATTTTTTGAAAAAAAATCGGAAAATTTTTGGAAAAAAAAGTTAAAACAAAAAACCTTCCCCCTCCGTTATACTTATCCTCCGTTATACTTCCCCCTCCTTTATACTTCCCCTCTTTTAAATATCCTCCTCCATTATACTTCCCCTCCCATATATTTCCCCCTCCGTTCCCCTCCGTTATAATTCCCCCTTCTATATACTTCCCCCTCCTATATTGTTACTTTTCTTAAGGGAAGTTTTCGTTGGAATCTCTTCAAACCTGTACTTTACTTAGAATTTTTGTAATTTTTATCGTGTAGCCACACCCCCTCTCTGAATGAACAAATTGTTAAAGAGATCCTTAAAAAACAATATTGGAAATAAACTACCCTGGGGAAAACTGTTTCTCAAAAGAGGGGAAAAAAAACCTTTTAAAAAAATGGAGAAGAAAAAATATCCGGCCGTCTTACCCCCGAAAATCCTGCCTAGGGCTGTTCTTTATTGTACAAAACCTACTTGACTTCTATAAGCCGAAATTGGAAAAAAAAATATTAATAATAAAAAAATCCATTTATTTATCTTTTTTATTAAGATACGTATTTTTATCTTCATAGAGGAATTGCCATTTTTTTACTCTCCTTGCTTTTAATTTTTGAAAAAAATACCTACCCACTATTTGGAATTATTGTTGTCCCTTACTTTCACGTTTTATCATAGGGGAAATATTGAAAAATTACCAGGAATTA
The DNA here is from genome assembly GCA_014119065.1 of Orius insidiosus. Lineage (NCBI taxonomy): Eukaryota > Metazoa > Arthropoda > Insecta > Hemiptera > Anthocoridae > Orius > Orius insidiosus. Next base: position 110,775 of record JACGAQ010000356.1, on the reverse strand, counting down.
AAATGAGAATGAGGTAAGAGTTTAGCTCCTGTTTGAAGCTAGGAGCCTGATATTTCGTCGTCTCCCACGTTCAGTGGAGGTGGTTCGCGAACCCCCACTCACCCTTAACGTGGAGGGGGTTCCTCTCATCACAGTCGGACTTCGGCATCGGCCTACGACCCTTCACCAAGGGTTGAATCCCTCACAAAAAAACATCTCATAATTCTTCAATTAAAATTACATCATTCGATTATAGATTGTAAAAAGCACAAAAGAATAATTAAATAATAGAAAACGTTTGATTGTTTCATTGTCCGGAAGTGAAAAGTCATTAGAAAGCAGCATTCAATCAAACATCGAAATGGAAAATATAAAAATCTTGACTATTCACCAACTTTCGATCTCGAGTGGCTCACGGATCTTTCTCTGTTATTCCGATTATAATGACGGTCTTTCGGAAAAGGCCGCATTTTTGCATAATATCGCAAGCGGGTTAGTGGGTTGATTGGGAAGAGATGTTGGTGTTAAAATTCGGAAGCATTGTTTACTTTTTCTTCTTTTTTTAAAGAATCCCTCTCGGTTTCTTCAGATTCAAATCAAATATTTGGCGAAGGGCTCTCTCCCTTTTGTCGGAGTCGAGTGTTTGTTTACTGGGACTCAAGGATGTCAGCGGACACTCCTCTGCTTCCGACATCGAGATGCTCTCTTCCGTTTTGTATTTTCCTAAAACTAAAAATATCCTCCCCCTTTTTTCTTATAAAGAAGTCCTCGAGATCACAGGAATCAAAATTATGTACATAGCAAATTGAATATTATACAAGAAGTGAAATCTTAACTTGTTTGAACTGAATCTAATCTCAGTTACACAAAGAAGCCTTTAAAACGTGCTTAGTTTTCTGTATATCTAAGGAATTTGAAAGTCCCATAATTCACCGTTTTGTAATGGTCACAAACAAAAAATGATGTTTTCTTTCTTACGCCCTAACGGTTTAGATGAACACGTGGGGTCTTAAGCAAGACGTGCGACGGTTAGTGGGACGTAGCTGCGATCCAGAAAGTCGCCTAGTACGGTCCGCAAGGTCGACCGTCCTCCGCAAGATAAACGCAATAGCACGACATGTTTTGTTAGATGAATCGCAGATGACCAAACATGTCTTGTCTTCTTTCATGGCCCTCATTTTTTTCTTAACCTCGTCTGCTCAATATAGAGATAATCCAAGCCTGTGAATTCCAATCTCGATTAGTAATCATTCTTGTAATGTTTTTTAAACCAAGGAAAGAAGAAAAGAGTATAGAAAACCTTCGACCTACGACTAACATTGTTAAAAGCGCGTAGGGTATGCTACCCAATGGTCTTACGTTCAAGACCCGCTGAGGGACTCATATTTTTCTACTCTTTCCTTTTTAACTTCCTTAAAGAAGTTATTGTGATACCCTCCACGTCGGGTTTTTGGGAAGGGTCTTTCAGACCCCGGAGGGTCAATTCGAATATGTATCTATACCGATCTCAACTTTGTCTGCGGTTCCGGCCGGCCGTAGCATTTTTTTTTTTCGGAACAATTTTCTGCCAGTTTTCATCCGATTTTCACCAAATTTTCACACAAATTTCTTTTGGCGGTGAAGAAGAATGTAACGAGGGCGATTTTAGAATTTCGAAAAAATGGTGGAGATAATATTATGTCTGTTTGAAATTTTAAAAAATTCGCTGCGGCCGAATCGTTGGTCCGATTTTCACAAAATTTTCACCAATTACTCCTTATATTTTTGAAGAATTTTTGGTGTAAAAATATTGCCTCTTTTTAATTATTACTTTTTTTTTTTTTTTTGTAGGGAGAAATTTCATACTTCTACCCATTACGAGAGGCACATCCCTAGGCCTAAGAGCCCATTATTTCTACCTTCACACTTTAAAAAATTTGGAAAAAAAAACTTAGAAAATTTTTCAAAAAATAAAATAAAATATAAGGAAAAAAAAGGAATACCTGGAAAATTTTTCGAACGTCCCTCTTCCTTATTCTTCCCCACCTTTATACTTTCCCTCCCTATGTTATTCTTTCTTTCCCTTATACTTCCCCTCTGTGAAACTTCCCCTCTGTTATACTTCCCCTTTTATATACTTCCCCCTCCGTTTACGTCTCCTCCGTTATACTTCTCCCTCTGTGAAACTTCCCCCTCTGTTATACTTCCCCTCCCATATACTTCCCCTCTGTTTTACGTCTCCTCTGTTACACTTCTCCCTCCAATATACTTCCCCTTCCCATATACTTCCCCTCCTATATTGTTACTTCTCTTTAAGGAAGTTTTCGTTGGAAGCTCTTCAAACCAGTACTTTTCCTAATTTTTGTAGTGAAAAACAAAAAAAAAAAAAAAATAAATAAAAAATTATAATTGTTGAAACGTCAGTTGCGCCTAGATAGTTTTTATATTGTTGTTAAAGCAGAATATTTTGGTTGCCCTGTCGGAACAAAAAACACATTGTTCATCTAAAAAAAATTCACCTAAAAAGTTTATTAGTTATTGAAATGGATAGGACAATGGGATGTATCATAAAACCATTGTTATCTGCTTAAACCTTCATGAATATGAATAAGCGAGAGGGGAATTGACAGCCTTCACTCCGCTGGAATCGTCAAGGTACAGCTACCCCTCCGACCCCCGTCGGCTTTTCATAAAACGAGACAAAAGGGGGGTTGAATCGATTTTGTTACCGTACGAGCCATTTGATTGAACATTTACAAGCGTTTAACCCCTTTTTGTTGCCCGCTAGAATACTCTGTGGGGGCGGAAGGGGAGAAACGAGAGGAAGATTGCGGTGAAAAACATGTTCGGGGTAAAAAAAGTTATTGTTTGAAAATTAATCTAGAAACAATGGGAGTATAAAAATAAAGTTTATTAAACCATCGCTCTCAAAAATTCGTAGCTTCCATAGATTGCAGCGGGCGACCTTTGAAAAAGGCATATTTTTAGCCGAACCTGATTTTGACATACGAAAATAGGGACTCAATTTTTTGATTGCCCTTGGGACATTTGATTTCTTTGGCTTCCTGAAAAAAAAAAGTGATAACAACCTCGTTAACAGAATCAGTCAAACGTCCCATGCAGAATCTTGTTATATCGGCCGTTGTCGATGTCTATTCCTCAGTGATTTACCAGGAAGACACCGTACACCCACGATCTCATAATTCTTCGGACAGTGATATATCAGCCTTTTTCCTCCCTCTTTTCCACGGAGCCGGTCAAAAGTCCGGGAAAGCCATTAATCAACGTCTCCGCCGAACCATACGCTCCCTCCTGAAAAGCCGTCACAATTATCGCTCGTTTTGTTTTTACAATAAAATTTCCTCAAAGTTGTTCCTCTGTAATCCAATCTTCAAGCAGTTTAAACAATTGGATTTTTGACAATTTAAAATAGGTTATGAATGATTCATAGTAATTAAAAACGTGAGAGCGGAGGATTGATAGGGAGATAAAACCATCGTTTACGTTTAATTAAAGCAAATTTTGAAATTGAGTGTCGAGTATAATCCTTGCGCACGTTCGGGGGGTTCTAATAGCCCTGAAAGGTCCTGGGTACCCACCGAGCGGGTAAATGTTGAACGCAGGTGCTCCGAGAGTGCATTAGAGCCTCCCTTCCCCGTATAATCCCTCACCGTTTAGAGTTGGATCTCGAGGAGATTGATACAATCATTACTTACGCCATAATCCTCACGGTTAAGAACGAGGGTCTGTCACTAAATGCCGCTCCGCCTCTCAAAAGGAAAACCTTCCCTCTCATTTATACCTGGCTTGGAAATTTAATTATGTTCAACATCTCTCTTCCCTCATGAAAATAATTAATCGAGATTTTTCAAAGGAAGACTGGCGGATGTAACAATAAAAGATGGAGTCCCCAAAAAGGACATTAGAAATTGCATAATGGGAGATGTCGATTATGATAATGATTGACAAATCGGTGAAATTTAAAAGTACGGTAGTTTCTGTCTCTGGTAGGCGTCACAATGGAAAAAAATTTAGTATCTAGATCGTACGAATGAGGACTTTGAGCCATGTCATTTTCCGTCATTAATTAATGCACCTGTAAACGGAGAAAGTGGCCGATTGTTTCGAGATCTACAAACCCGTAGACAATAAAGGGAGGGGAATTGATTGTCCCAGTGAAGTGACAATAAGATCTCCGAAATCCCCGAACAATCCCATCTCGCCCCCATTGTGTCCCCGTGATTAAATCATTAGCGTTAATGAAACTCTGATAAAAGGGTGGAGTCGTGTTCGTACTCAAAATTAAAACGACCCTCGTTAAACGAAAAATTGTCCTTTTTTTAAAAAATTTATCATCGTGAGTGATTCAGCGCGTGCGTTTTAAAGATTCCACGAAAGGCTCGTTAGATGATCGGGATGCCCTTAAAAAGTTTACTCAATATTCATCGTTAGCGAGAAAATATAGATCACGCCACCTACCTGCAATCATAATTTTTATTTACACAACTTTATATCAAAATCGTGCTTAATCTGTAATTAAGAAGCTCCTGAGTTCGATGGTTATTTACTGTTGTAGAATAACTAGGATAAAACTTTCATTTATCTCCTTGGTCCTATTTAATAATGTTTAAAACTGATTATCAGTTCTTAAGGTTTTTTCCACGATTTTCAGGTCTATAAACACCCATTTTACCAGGTGTTTGAGTGTGTGGGATGATTATCACCACTAAATTAGAACTGATAGAAAGAGATGTGTAGTGTGTGATGTGATTTATTAGACTCTGATGATATTTTAGATCATATGTTGTGGTACCCACTTATCCCTCCCACGAAGGGGGAAGGTCTGTGGTGCTGTTCGTTCCGAGGTTGAAGTTCTACAAATTCAGTGAGTCGAATAGGTGCGGAACTGCTGACGAATTGAGGGAATTGCCCGTCGATGGGAGATCAAGACGTGCCGGAAGCTATTCTCGTTTTGTGTTTGTATGTTGAGAGAGTGCAAATATGTACCTTGTTGTTGTTTCGTATTGATGTGTTTGGGTTCTGATGATATTTTAGATCATATGTTGTGTGGTTTTACATCATTTTAACTGTGCTTTCGGTAGTTTTCTTCGATTTCGTGGTCTACAAGAACCCGTTTTATCAGGCATTTGGGAGTTTAACGTTTCTTTTACCAGGATTCGGGTAGTTTTCCTCAATTAAATGGGTTAGAAACACCAGTTTTACCTGGTGTTTTAGAGGTTTAACATCATTTTAACTGTGTTTTTGGTAGTTTTCTTCGATTTCCTGGTCTAGAAGAACCCGTTTTATCAGGCATTTGGGCGTTTAACGTTTCTTTTACCAGGATTCGGGTAGTTTTTCTCGATTAAATGGGTTAGAAACACCCTTTTAATCAGATGTTCAGCGTTTTAACACATTTTTTTACCGGTTAATCGATCATTTTAATCGATTCTCTGATTTAGAAAATTCCGTCCCATCGGGCGTTTAGGCGTTTAAAATATTTTTAAAGGGCATTAGGGCGTTTAACGTTTCTTTTACCAGGATTCTGGTAGTATTCCTCGATCAAATGAGTTACAAACACCCTTTTAATCGTTTTGAGTGTTTTGACACCTTTTTTACCAGATAATCGATCATTTCAATCGATTTTAGATTAGATTTTAGAATCGATTTCAATCGATTTCAATCGATTTTAGAAAAATACTTTCCATCGGGCGTATATTTTAACGGGTTCGGGTCTTTTTCCTTCATTCTCCGGTCGCTAAATACGGATTCCCTATTTTCGAGACTTTTGCCCAGGAAAAGCCCTTTATACCAAAACCCCTTGTTCATTCGGCTGGTAACCAACCGGGCCAAATATTTTCATCAACGACCCAAAATATCTAACTGGGCCAACGACTTGACAACTATCGTACCCAACTCGGCCAACCACTCGAAAGCCATAGTTACTAATTCGGCCAAAAACTGGTGCCCAAGTCGGCCAAAATTAATACCGTCGATTTTGTAGTAGGATAACAGTTAAAAAACCAAAATTTACTTCATATTCTATTGATCCTACAGTTGTATCGTTTTTATATTCGACTGTCAACCCGAACCTCTGAATTGCACGCCACCAAGCTTGAGTTAAATGAAACCTGCAACCCACTTGTCGGGCACACGGCCATGCCTTTTTTTAAGGCATTTTTGACCAAAATGGCATTTTGGAGGCATTTTCGACCAAAATTGCCTTTCATTAAAAGCATTTTTCACAGTTTTTGTCTGAAAAACATCAGATTTATGGCATTTTTGACCAAAAATTGCCTTTTTTTAAGGCATTTTTACCAAAATTGCATTTTTAAGGCATTTTCGACCAAAATTGCAATTCATTAAAAGCATTTTTCACAGTTTTTGTCTGAAAAACAACAGATTTATGGCATTTTTGACCAAAAATTGCCTTTTTTTTAAGGCATTTTTTACCAAAATTGCATTTTTAAGGCATTTTCGACCAAAATTGCCTTTCATTAAAAGCATTTTTCACAGTTTTTGTCTGAAAAACAACAGATTTATGGCATTTTTGACCAAAAATTGCCCTTTTTTTAAGGCATTTTTTACCAAAATTGCATTTTTAAGGCATTTTCGACCAAAATTGCATTTCATTAAAAGCATTTTTCACAGTTTTTGTCTGAAAAACAACAGATTTATGGCATTTTTGACCAAAAATTGACTTTTTTTAAAGGCATTTTTGACCAAAATTACCTATTTTAAGGCATTTTTGACCAAAATTACCTTTTTTAAGGCATTTTTGACAAAAATTGCATTTTTAAGGCATTTTCGTCCAAAATTGCCTTTCATTAAAAGCATTTTTCACAGTTTTGTCTTAAAAACAACAGATTTATGGCATTTTTGACCAAAAATTGACTTTTTTAAGGCATTTTTGACCAAAATTGCCTTTTTTAACTTATAAGCCTCTTCTCGTTTACTGTTAATTAAACAAAAAACGAGTGGAATGTAATTATTTCCGATAAATTCGTGTGTCTTGAGGAACTGTTTAAAGTACGAAGGCGCAAACTGAAAAGTACCATCTAAAAACATGGTTAGTTTGTTGCAGTAGTAAAAACGACCAATTCTCCTCGCATTTGTTGATAATCAAGTATTGGCCCAGTTGGATACAATCATTTTAGTGTTCATTGGCCCAGTTAGATACTTATGATTTTGATACAATGGCCCAGTTAGATACGTCCATCGGCGACATTTTTTATCAGGTAGAAAGGATTGGCCCAGTTGCAAGACTCCCGTTCATTCCATGGCGTCCACTTTAAAATTATGGACATCAAGAAACTTTACTAAATCCCCCCCCCCCCCCTCCACCGATGTCATCACATCTTAAGTCCTCACACGGCCAAGAATTTCCCGTTTTCTATATTTCTTAAGTTTTACGAAGAGTTGACCATTTTTTAGGATATTCAGGCGTTTTTCAAGGATCTCTCTGCCAAAAATCAGTTTTTCAGGATTTTCAAGTAAAAGTTTTCTCGGTTTCTCACCAAAAACAACCTAACCATTACCAGTTTCTTAATATTTTAAAAATTTTCTTCTTGACGTTAAACTGCCTAGTTATCGAACGTTCTACGTCGCTGAGGATAGAGTGTAATATATGAGTAAACAGCCTGGGATTATATCTGAAACCCTCAGGGACTACTCCGGCTCAACTGATATCGACCATCATTGTTCTTGTGATTAAACCTCCCTGAACAATATTTTCTGTATAAACAATTTTTTCAAGTTTATTTATAAAAATCCTTTTACGTCTTCTTCCTTTTTCATTTCCTTTTCTTAAGTTAGGAAATTTAAAACCGTAAAAAAAAGAGAAAAACTTTCGGCTTTATTTTAGGGGAGGGATTTTTAAATATCCTTAGTTCATTAACAGGACCCAGGACCCACCGAAAACGGGCGTTTAATGAGACTATCTTTATCTAATGACTTCCGAGCTATTAAACCACCCTACGCTATTACAGATTCTCCTTTAAAATGGCGAATATAGAGAAAAGGAGGGGATCGCAATCAATTTCAAAAACCCTCCACCCTCTTATTACCTTTTCCCAAGGCAAACAACACAATTTTACGCTCGGGAATAATATTTCAAATTAATTCTAACGACACGCTATTTAATAAAGTAGAAATATGGCTAACTCCGGGTGTAAATAATCCCAACTCCCTCCCTCGAGTTTATCGTTCGCAAAAGCTTTCTTCCCGAAAGTTTATGGGAGTTTGAGTATGTTTCTTTTATGATCTCCTTTTAAATCATTACCATGTCCGCTGAGTTGAGACAAATTGCCGTTTAAATGTGAACACTATAAGCGAGCCAAAAAAAAGGTTCTTTCAAAAAGTCATTTAGTAATGATCTTGACCTAAATGGTGACAAAATGTCAAAAGGAACTGTATCATCAGCTAATTGATACTAAAAAGTCGTTAGGGATTCTTTACATTTCTTCATAAGGAAATGACGCCCAACAAGGAAAAGCAAGTTTAATCCTGTTCCGCAAACTTAAACACCGATTAACGACCATAGTTAAATTCTTGGAATTCCACAATCAAAAAGGACTCTTACACGCTGTACAGAAGTAATGGATTACCCCTTTTATTTTTTAAACTATTGAAAATCGGAAAATAAGTTAAATGTAAACCCCATTTGTTTTTAACTTCCATAAAAAGTTATTGTGATACCCTCCACGTCGCGTTTTTGGGGAAGGGACCCGAATATGTATCTATACCGATCTCAACTTTGTCTGTGGTTCCGGCCGGCCGTAGCATTTTCTTAAGGAACACTTTACGGCCACAGTTTTCAACCGATTTTCACCAAATTTTCACACAAATTTTTTTAACCGGCGATCAAGAATTAGCGAGGGCGATTTTTGAATTTCAAAAAAATGGCGGAGATATGTCTGTTTAAAATTTTCAGAATTCGCTGAGGCCGAACCGTTGGTCAGATTTTCACCAAATTTTCACCAGTTATTCCTTATATTTTTAAAGAATTTTCTGTGAAAAAAAATTATCATTTTTCTACATTAATTATCATTTTAGGAGGGAGAATTTTCCTACTTCCACCCATTACAAGAGGGACCTCCCTTGGGCAAAATTCCATTATTTTTACCTTGATACTAATTTTCGAAAAAGAAAAAAAAAAGTAATAAAACAAAAATAAATAATTAAAACGCAAATTTTAAACAGAAAACTTAGAAAAATTTTCGAAAAAAAAAAACTTCCCCCTCCTTTTTACTTCCCCCTCCGTTATATCCTCTCCCTAAACCTTCCCCTTCCTTATACCTCCCCACCATTATACTTCCCCCTCCGTTTAGCTCCCCTCCGTTATACTTTCCCCCATTATACTTCCCCCCATATACTTCCCCTTCCTATATACTTCCCCTTCCTATATACTTCCCCTTCCTTATACTTCCCCTCCCTAAAACTTCCCCGTCCTTATACCTCCCCTCCGTTATACCTCGTCTCCGTTATACTTCCCCCCCCCATTATACTTCCCCTTCCCATATACTTTCCCTTCCCATATACTTCCCCTCCTATATCGTTACTCCACTTTCGTTGGAAGCTCTTCAAACTAGTTTGTTCAAGAGGAATATTGATTTCAATTAACGAATTTTGATTTTGGTGCACAGGGTGCCCCATTGCTACACCAACTTTATTATTTTAAATAAGAACCCCTATTTTTTATTTCAGACTCGAATTCTACGCAAAATTTTAAGTTGATTTGACTATTCATATGACCTCTTTTGAAGACTTAAAAATACGGAATTTTAGCGCTGTTTTCTCCTATAATCCGAAAAAATTCATAGCAATGATCATAGAAAAAATTTATAAAAAAGTTGCCTTACTAAATTTCTAAATGGACGTTATCGTGATGCCCTCCATGGTTTCTAAAAAAAAGTGCCTTCTAGCCTTATAGAAGAGGAAAAACGATTAAACCGATGATAAACAAGGTAAACCAAAAAATTTTACATTGCTTATTTTCAACTTTATTTATATTTTTTTCTCCCTCTGGGGCGGTTTATGCGTTTTCATGTGAGCGTTGAAGCTGAATCAGGAGGGAGTGAAAAAAAAAAAAAAAAAAAAAAAAAAAAAAAAAAAGAGTATCAGAAGGGACTACAGCCAAAGGGGAAAAGGGAGGCTAATCCAGTAATGGTTCTGAAAGGGATACGTTGAGATGGGATAGGAGAGCGGTGCGGTAATGCAAAATACGGCACGAAGTGATTGTTTTTCCTTCTCCCCTCCCACTCCATCTGTCTGGTTACATTATACTCGAAACAACGAAGATCAAAGTAGGTACATTTCGTTTTACCTCGAAAAGTTTTTTTTTTCGTAACTTAAAATCCGTAGGTCATTACCACAAAAACCTTGACGTTTTACTTTTATTTACATAACCTGTCTTCGGTATTGACAGCCGAAGACAATCCGCATCTTCAGGAAAAAAATCTCTCTTCTTCCCATTTCGATTCCTTTTCATCTCTCTTCAAGGTGAAGTTAAAAGACGAGTCGTGAGTATTCTACGTACAAAGGTCATGCCGACAAACGATGAGAAAGTCGCAAGGCATTAATGGAGAAGAGACCGTGGCGCTATGGTTATTGTATTGCTAAAAATCCCTAGCTTCTTTTATCTAAAGAGAAAACTCCCTTCTTTTTCAAAACAAAAAATATACTTTTTCTTATTAGCAGTTTCCTATTTATAATCAGGGTTTTAGATAGAGCTTTTTTCCCCTCATTCGAAAAGCTCATTAAAATTATTTTTTTTACCCTCGAATTAAAAGCTCTTTTGATTTAATGAGAGTTTAATTTTTTTCTGCTCGTGTGGTGCATTTTTTCCTCCTGCATCCAAAGCTCGTCTCACCATAAAGTTGGTCAGTTTCCAGGAACCGTGGCAATATGGCGAAAGCCTCAATTTGGAACTAATTTTACCCTAAATAGGAGTTTGTTACTAAAGTTAAATTTTTTCAGTATCTATGTATCATATTTCAAAATTTGAAAAGGAGTTTTTGTAGCAAACATTAATGGGAAATGTTTTAAAGAGTGTAAAATTACTTAATTTTCTAATTATGAAACTTGGTAGGTAAGTTTTCCAGCCTTCCGAGTGGTTAAACGTAATTTCAACCGGTTGCTTTTTGTCATTATAACTTGCCCTCAACTTAAACGTACCGGAATTGAATAATCTCATGGAGGCTTTTTTTTCCTTCCCTATGATTAAATCTAAACGTAATTATAACCACGAAAAAAATTGCCATTGACCTTTTATCGTCAATTCCGACAGTGAAAGTAGATAAACTTCCGACAAATATGAGTTTCCATAAAACCATCAACCGACGTTTTTGTGCCCAAAGCCATATCTGCTGTGTATTGATGACATTTGTAGTTTCTAAAATTAAGAAGAGTATTACCACTTTCACCTATGACACCGCTGTCTTCTCTTTATTTGAATAATCTTTATTACCGCCTTCTTCGAAAGTTGGATTCAAGTTACAAAAAATCGCATTCTTCTAATATTTAGACATACGTATTTAGAGGGTGTGTACTCGCCATATTTATCAAATTTGTACTTTCTGAAAGAAGCTAAAAAATACTAAACTGAGGAAATGAAGAAAGAAGAAATTCGTAGAAAGAAAAGTTAGGACCCGGACTATTAGTTTGGTTACGATATAAATCTTACAGAAGGGGTAATTAGGTAGTGGGTAATTTAGTTGTTTGAGTATAGGGGGTTGAATCCAGTAGATTATATGAGGCGCTCCGGGTACGAAGGGTGAACTCAACAAAACGTAGTTTCGAGATATTCGCATTTTAAAGTTCTATGTTACGGGCGAACTCAACAGAAAAGTCATACCCTGGAATGGGAAAAGGAGTGGGGTTGTGGACTAGGATTTGGAGTTCGCCCTTCGTACCCGCTCCGATATGGCAGTTAGAGCTTTGCCGCATATCGGTTTTTACTTATTTAAAGGGGAAAAATGGGCGAACTCAACATAAAAATTGTATGGGTGTATTCACCAAGAGGTCTAGAATCTGAAAATGAAAAAAAAAAAAATTGTCCGATGTTGAGTTCGCCCTTCGTACCCGGGGCGCCTCATAATATTAATCCTTCCTCAGTGTATTGAGTCTTCCTCAAAATTGCATTACAGTAAAAGAGAAGGAAAGAAAAGCAACATAAGCAATTTAAGGCAAATGTGCGGGATCAGAGTCTAGACTAAAGACACAAAGCTTCCATAGCTCAGTTGGACATGTATCCCTAAGGTGGCTAGTTCCAATCCCATTTGGTGCCAAAATTTTTTTAGGTAGATTTCTTTTCTTCAAAAATCTACCTATTGTAATGTACCAAGTAGTCGCAGATTCAAAAATTTTCTATACGTTTTTCGTTCATACCTCCTGGACCCCAAAACCATCCTCAGTTGAAAAGTTTATATATATATATTATATATATATATATATATATATTATTTATTTTTTATAACTGGAGCAATTTTGTTGCCTAGAGATAGCTCGGAGGTTAATGGCTGAAATCTCAATAGCTCGGACGAGTTCGTTAATGGCTGAAATCGGACCAGCGATTCACCTACTTTACTTAGGGCTTAAAAGACAAAATTGGCATTTTCTATTGAAATCCTAGTCCTTTTGCAAAAAAAAACTTTGAGACCTCTGCGAGGGCGTGTAAAAAATTAATTAAAGCAGGTTTGGACGAGCCAGGCGCAAAATTGAACTAGCTAAACTTTAAAAAAAATTTGAATTTATACCGGGAAATTATTAAATATTTTATTAATAAAATTATCAGATGTTTTTCTAGGGGCTCAGTGGCGCAATTTTTCTTATATCATCATTTTTATAACATAATTATATATTTTGTGTTTATACATTTTAATTTTAATCATGAAAAGAAATCTACCTTTTAGTCCCTGCTACCGCAGGGTCATTATTTTTTTTACAGCGAAATTCTTGAAGAATGTAATGAGTAATTGGTGAAAATTTGGTGAAAATCGGGCCAACGGTTCGGCCGCAGCGCATTTTATAAAATTTCAAACTGACATTATCTCCTCCATTTTTTCGAAATTCAAAAATCCCTGTTCACCGGCGAAAGAAATTTGTGTGATTTGGTGAAAATCGATTCAAAACTGTGGCCGTGAAGTGCTCCGGAAAAATGCTACGGTCGGACGGCCGGCCGGAATCACAGAAAAAGTTGAGATAGTTATAGATCCATATTCGAATTTCCCCTATGGGGAAGTTAAAAAACGGATATTCCACGACCAGTTTCGGCCAAATACGCCTCATCACGTCGACTATCTTCACGGAATTATGGAGACTGCGGGGAGGAAGAATAAAAAAAAAAAAATCAGCATTAATCCCGCTTTAAGTTTACGTCTAAAACAAAAAAAAAGATTTTTTCGAATTTCGGATCTTTTGTTCGGCCATTTCTCCTTTTATCGATGTACTTTATCTTGGACAAAACGTGAAAAGTGTTCCGAATTGGAGGTCGAGACGTGATTTACCCTCCCCGCTTCCCATTACAGCAATCAACAGCGGAAAAAAAAGTGAAAATTCCACCCACCCTCGTAGGCAAACAGTAAAATCAATTTTTTTTTCCGAAGATTGTGTGCAGACGCGAAAATTGCCTATGTTTAAGACTATTTTCGGTGAAATATGACGTCGCGAAAATAGGTGGGCGTTTCTTTTAAAATACACGTTTTATCTTCGACTTTCGACTATTTTCACCGGTGGGTTGGATGGATCTTTTTTAATTATAACACCTCGAACCGCCTTTCTTGGTAAATCTGCCGTCAGTATAATAAGCATTATGATTAAAAGGAACGTTTTAATTACAAAACTTAATTTTCTACTTTTTCTCAGAAATTAATAATACTCGATAAGGAGTAACAATAAATACAAAAAGTAACGTAATTTTACAACAATAAACAATTTATTTATTATGTTTTTAAATTATATATCAAAATTCAAAAATAAATCTGTAGTTTTATCAAAAATCTCAAAACTTACAAGTTTCAAAAAAATTATGTTTTTCTCAAAAACCATTAAAAAATGAAAATTTTCTCAAAAATTGTACAAAAATTACGATTTTCTTAAAAAAACTACAATTTTCTAAAAGATGCTAAAGATGCTACTAATACATTTTCGCAATATACTTACTTACATTCTCTGTTCTATATATAGAAAGATCATTCTTATTCTTATTCGTATTTTTATTGCCGAGAAACTTTATAGTGGTCGCATTTCATCACGATAACTTTTATGACGTAAGTTACAGATGCATATAAAATTTTATTCTAATTGATTTTCTCTAAGGTTAGTAATTCAATTAGCTTGAGGCCGGATTCCATAACCGGTTGTTACATTGACACGGTGCCCTCTTCGCTCTTCTCAACCTGCTATTTTCCTGCTTTTTAAAATCTGAAATATTTTGAGATTGACTTGTGGCGAAACGAGGTCCATCGTCCACATAAAACTTTTTTTACAAGGTCGTTTTTTCAATAATAGAACGGAGTTGGGAAAAAAAAAGTTACAAAATTTGAAATAATGGTTTTTAGGGGACACAAAAAAGGAGAACATTAATGACTCCTTCATGTCTTCGAATTGTGAAATAATGATCGTCAAAAATATGTCAACTATTTGAAAATTATTTTACCAAATTATTACCCAAGTGAATGATTAAATTCTTTTGTCGAACTACTTGTCAGCCGTCTAATTTTTTTCTTTCTTAGGTAGGTACCTACTAATAATGATTAATGATAAGTAGAGCTCAGGTACATTTATTAACTTTCTCAAAGAAAAGTTATTGTAATAACCTCCATGTTCGTTTTTTGATATCGACAATCCTGTGATCAGCGGTGCCATCCAGCGACTGCTTCAAAAATTGCGCAACATAAAAATTTAAATAGATAATAAAAAAATAGTTCCTTTTTTCGAATTTTTTTAGGTAGATAGGGAGAAAAGTGACACGTCCACCACGGTTCAGAGTGGCATCCCTCCGCCTGACGGTCCATTTTTTTCTACCTTGATATTTTGTTTCGATATTCTGGATAAAAAGTATTGAATTGCGATGTTTTTTTAAACTTTTTACCAAGCTAAAATGAAACCGTAACACAAAAAAATGTCGTTTCTATAAAAAATAGTCTCCACACGTTCATTTCCGACCGTTTTTTGGTTTTAGTCCAAAACTTCCTGAACTGGCGATTTAAGAGAAAGCCGAAGAAACAAAATACGAGGAACTCGAGGTGTCAAACTTGAGAAACCACTTATGGAGCATCTTTTGCATTTTCAACTTTTTAAACTTTACATAAACAAAAACGTTTTTAAAACGACATTTTTGTTTTTCAAAAACAACGTTTTCTCGAAATTTAAATATTTTGAGAAGTGCTTTTTTTGATTGATTTGAAGCTGATTATCTTGGAAGGTCTAACTAAGAGAGAAGTTGTTCTTTATTTAAATATTTTCTTCCAACTAGTGCCAGATTTGGGCTTTCGCCATATTGCCTTGTCTTCTGACTGAAATTCTAAAGTCCTTCTACACATTCGATTGGTCTTATTCAAAATTATTTTCTGCATGCTCTTTTCTCCTTTGAATATTCACGACCGCTGGGAGTCCTGCATCCGAAATTTACATTGAATTTTACATAATGATAATAAACATTGTGATATAGGGGAAGAGGTCAAGGATGGCGGACGTCCTTCTATGATTCGGAACGGGAGCTATTATCCTCATGCGGTCATCTCGCTACACTTTCAGGCACGTCCGAGATTCCATTATGCAAACATGGTGCAATCGTATACGCGAAGATATGCCACGCATGTTTCTCTTCATCTGTACATCTAATTATCTCCCATTTCGAAACTTAAGAAAAAAACTTTTTTATAAATTCAAATTTTTTTTCGAACTAGGAAGTGTGAATGTGAAACCCAAAACACGCTTCGGTGATACAGATGCAAGAAATGAGTCACGAGTACGAACATGTCTTGGATGCCAAATTGCACTAAGACTTTCACTTGTTTTGTCCGAAAAATTGGCCAATACTTCTCTTTTTTTAAGCTAAAAATTTTAACATTTGAATGATACTGCAAATCAGCTTTTATTAACGATTTTTTTGGATTGTGAAATAGTTTCGAAATGAGTGAAAGGTTGGCCATGGCTTGTGTGACACTTCACTCATCACACCGATGTTATTATCATTTGAACTCGTTAAAATCCTTCTCATTATTTATTTTGTGCTGCCGGCCGTCCCTTTCATTTTCATTACCATGACATCTTTACTTTTGAATGACTCTCAAAAGAACCTCGAAAGCGTGCGCTGTTCAAATAATATCAGAACTCTCGCTTTTTTTTACACTACTTAGAAATCACGCATATTTTATCTACGTGTCAAGATTTTTTGGCCGGTTGTTCCATTTTATCAGACTCCGTTTAAGACAGTGTTTCTCAACCTTTTTGAAGCCAGTGCCCCCCTGTAAACAAGCATTTTAGCGACGCCGCCAAGGGGAGCTTGAAATCGGGAGCCGGATTATAGGTTTTCGGTCCAAAGGGCCGCATTATTGGCTTTGGGACCAAAGTTCCAGAATATAGGTTTTTTTGGTCCCAAGGGCCGGAATATAGGTTTTCCGACCAAAGTTCCAGAATATAGGTTTTTTGAACCAAAGGGCCGGAATATAGGTTTTTTGAACCAAAGGGCCGGAATACAGGTTTTCCGACCAAAGGGCCGGATTATAGGTTTTCGGACCAAAGTTCCAGAATATAGGTTTTTTGGAACAAAGGGCCAGATTATAGGTTTTCCGACCAAAGTTCCGGAATATAGGTTTTCGGGCCAAAGGACCAGATTATAAGTTTTCGGACCAAAGTTCCAGAATATAGGATTTTTGGACCAAAGGGCCGGATTATAGGTTTCGGACTAAAGGGCCGGTTATAGAATTTCCAAACAAAGGGCCGGATTATAGGTTTTCCGACGAAAGGGCCGGATTATAGGTTTCGGACTAAAGGGCCAGATTATTGGTTTTCCGACCAAAGTTCCGGAATATAGGTTTTCGGGCCAAAGGACCAGATTATAAGTTTTCGGACCAAAGTTCCAGAATATAGGATTTTTGGACCAAAGGGCCGGATTATAGGTTTTCGGACTAAAGGGCCGGTTATAGGATTTCCGACCAAAGGGCCGGATTATAGGTTTTCCGACCAAAGTTCCAGAATATAGGTTTTTTTGGACCAAAGGTCCGGATTATAGGTTTTCCGACCTAAGTTCCAGAATATAGGTTTTTTGGACCAAAGGGCCGGATTATAGGTTTTCAGACCAAAGGGCCGGATTATAGGTTTTCCGACCAAAGGGCCGGATTATAGGTTTCGGACTAAAGGGCTGGATTAGTAACTATAGACTAGTAACCTCTCGGCGCCCCAGGGGGCGGTACCGCCCCCGTTTGAGAATCACTGGTTTAAGAACATAAGTTGTGATGAGAAAACAAAAGTAAATTTTAATGAAGGATGTTGCGGATGTCCGAAAATAATAGAGGGGCAACTAAGTCGATTTACACCGTACGGAAACATAAAATAGCGCCTATTTTCTCTAACTAATCGCCTCGTTTGGCTATGTCCGCCCCACGACGGTCTACCAATTATTTACAGCTTCCGATAATGTCCTCTCTTTAGCGAGGAGAGTACATGGCATTAATCCACGCTCTCACCTAAAACCTCCTCCCAGCGGGTACGAAAATGTCAAGTAGGCTTTAAAACGAAGAGGAACATCGTTTTAATGGGACCACCCTAGAAATAATCTTTGTTCGAACTTTCTGTGTGGTGGATTATAGGAAATCTCACTCCGAAGTCCTAATAGGATATCACCGCAATAACCCAAAATCATGCGGAAGTCATTTTCTTGGTTCGATTTTTTCTAGATGCCACTTCACGACCTTCCAAAATAATCGTTTATTACACGAGAATTTATGGAATCAACGGGAAGCTCAGAAATCCGCATGGATTGCCTAACTTTTAGCAAGTTGACTCCTTTTGCCCTTCAAAACTCTAAAAAAACCTGTAAAAATCGGATTTCTCTGTCAAAAAACAGAGAAAAAATTCATAAAAGTAGGGTAAATTGTTTTTTCCTTCCCGAAAAACCGGGGGAAAACACTAATAATCATGTAAAAACGAGATTTCTCTATCTACAAACCCAAGAAATCCTCTGAAAATTCTAAAAATGTGGGAAATATCGCGTTTTTGAAGACTTGAGCACTTTTTTGGTTTCCAGCGATTTTTCGATCAGGGTTTTCTGGGGACCACACTTAGAGAGCCTCTGGTCTAAGGCTAAAATTCCTTTAAAATGTTTGAATCATTTCACTCAATTTTTTCTATAAGTATTTGAATTGTAGGCATTTAATTGAAACTGAAAACTTAAAACAATACGTACGATAGCGTCATATTCAGGAAACTCCTATGACTTTATCGCTCTTTTGTCTGTCAAAACGTTATCTTTTGGAATCGGACACTATGAAACACGTTGAGGGCCCTGTTAATTTATAAAAAACGAGTCTGAAGACAATGAAGGTTAGCCAACCGGTTCCTCAAAGTGCAGACGTCTCCGGGAAAGTAGAATGCATCCGTGACCTTGAACGTTAATTGTGCGGTTTTTTATGAAGGAAGGAAAATTTTCGTAATTTGATTTATCCAATTTAGTCTTCTCGTTAATTCTTTTTGACCCGTATGATTTTTAATTCAATGGTTTTGAAGGTGAAATTCTTTTTTTTTCTTCTTCTCTCATTGCGACCTCCCTTTGAACCACACGTCCTTTTTTTTAAATAAAATTTAATTTTTATCGCTTCACAAACGTTTTTGTATTTCCACAGATTAACCCAGGCAAAATGAAGATCTAAATTCTGTTGAGATACTCAAAAAGCAATAAAATGAACATAAATTTTTTTTAAATTTAGAATTCTCAGGTTTCTTACGTTGGTAGAGAAATAAAAATGGTATCAAATGACAAAGGTTACATAAAGGGAGAAAGATTAGGTGTCAAACGCGTGAAGAGGAAGAGGATTTTTTGAGTTTTTGTTCTCAGATTTTTTTCCTTGAGGAGTTTTGTTGTTTAATTCGGAGTTTTTGAGTACCCTAGGTGCCCTAAAATTATCCTAATCTGAAAAAAAGTACTTGTTTGAAGAGCTTCCAACGAAAACTTCCTTAAAGAGAAGTAACAATATAGGAGGGGGAAGTATATGGGAGGTGGAAGTATATAGGAGGGGGAAGTATAACGGAGGGGAAGTATATTGGAAAGAGAAGTATAAAGGAGGGGCGTAAAACGGAGGGGGAAGTATAAGGGAACGAAAGTATAACGTAGGGAAGGAAAGTATAAAGAAGGGGAAGTATAAAGAAGGGAAGAATAAGAAAGGGGGAAGTTTTAATTTTTTAATAAGGGAATTTTTCTGTTAACAATCGACGCAGTTTTTTTGTGTCTTATTTTCTATTTTTCTTGGACATGTTTCGAGAACGTTTGTTCAAAAAAAAAATTTTTTTTTACAAAAATTTTCCGAGTTTTTTTTTTTTTGGAAAATTTTAAGTTTTTTTTTTTTGGAAAATTTCGAATTTTTTAAAATTTCGATATTCATTTGTTGTGAAAAAAATACTTTTTTTTTTAATTTTCCGAGAGTTTTTTTTTTTTTTCAAAAAATTTTTCATTTTTTTTTAACAATTTTTTAATTTTTTGTTTTTTTTAAATTTGCGCTTTTTTTTTTTCCCAAAAAATTTTGTAAGTTCTTTTTTTTTTTAAAACTTTTCCCAGTATCGAGTAGAAATATAGATTTTTGCCCAAGAGGTCCCTCTCATTAGGCGTGGAATTATCAAATTTCTCCGTACTAAAAAGACTTAATGTAAAAAATGATAATTTTTTTACACCAATAATTCGTAAAAATATAAGAAGTAATTTAAAAAAATTTGAGGAAAATGAGACCAACGGATCGGCCGCAGCGTATTTTTTAAAATTTCAAACAGACATATCTCCGTCATTTTTTTGAAATTCAAAATCGCCCGGGTTAGTTTCTTGTTCACCGGCTAAAGAAAATTTGGTGAAAATCTGGTGAAAATCTGAAAAGTGTGTTCCGGAAAAAAATGCTACGGCCGGCCGGCACCACAGACAAAGTTTCGATAAAGATCAATATTCGAATTGACCCTCCGGGTCTGGAAGACCCTTCCCCAAAAACCCAACATCGAGGGTATCACAACAACTTCTTTAAGAAGTTAAAATGTTTTATCTCTAAAGAAAGCAACAAAAGATCTGAAAGCCCTGGGGCTTATTTTATAATAAATTAAGAATGTAAAATTATTAATTAAAAAAATATACAGGAAAGTTGAAGGATGTCAAAATAAGGTTGAAAAAGATGAAATACGGGGGGTAAAAAAAGGTAAAACAGTTTTTGTTGTTTCATGTTAATTTGTCATAAGAGAGTGAGGTTTTGTTGTTTTTTTTCTTCAAAGTTATTAATTGATGTATGACCATAAGTTTGGAAACAAGGCTCCATTGTATTATGAATAAAACATCGTACTTTCTCACTCAGAAACTGGGAAACAACACAAATTAAGGGTGGTGAGGGGAGGAGGAACCTTTCCCAAAAGAGGCCATCGCTCAAATAAAAAAAATCTCCTGTAGTCTACTAGGGTTGGGGTTGAAGTGGTAGGATGAGAACGAAGCGATTACTCTTGTCACCGGAGATAAACCCGATGAGGACAAGTTTAGTTTTTGCCGCCTCCGACACCTGCAAGTTGACTCCTCCCTCATAAATCCCCTCTTTGCGGTCCCCGCAGAAACTTGCGTCCACCCCCGCCTACCTTGAAAGTTAGGAACCCCTTTAGATAAAGTAGGGGTCACAGGTCATTTACACTAAGTTTACAACATCCACACCCTCCCCGTGACTTCTTCAGTTCCAACGAGAAAATTTACTATTCGAACGCAATATCTGTACGACTATAATAATTTTATGGGCCGAACCTAGATTATTGCTTGTCATATCATGTCTCACAAGCCATAAATCGTACTCCCACGGATCAAGATTAATTTTAACGATTACACCTAAAACGTGAGACAACTCTCAATATTATACTATTTTACGGCATCATAATGCAAAATCCGTTCTAAAATATGATATTTTTTAAACTTTTTTATCAGTGGCCGATTGAGCTCTAGATACGCGGGAAGGAGGCACTTTTGTTCTGCAAAAAGGGAAAAAAAAACAACTCTTAAAAATCCAGTAAAACGGGTGATTCTTTTACCGGACTTTTGGTCGTGTTTGTCGATTTTCTGGTGTATAAACACCTGTTTAATCAGGTGTCCGGGCGTTAAACATCTTTTAAGCCGGGTTTTTGGTAGTTTTGATCGACTTTCCTGTTTGGGAACGACCGTTTTATCGGGTGTTCAGGTGTTTTAACATCTTTTTACAATGTTTTTGTTCATTTTCTTTGATATTCTGGTGTAGAAAAATCAATTTAATCAGGTGTCCGGGCGTTAAACATCTTTAAAACCGGGTTTTTGGTCGTTTTTGTCCTCTGTCCTGTTTAGGAAGGATCGATTTATCGGATGGGTGTTTAACGTCTTTTTAACAGGGTTTTTGATCATTTACTTTGATATTCTGGTGTAGAACAACCCGTTTTATTAGGCGTTCAGGCGTAAAAATTCGTTTACCGGGTTTTTAGTCGTGTTCGTCGATTTTCTGGTGTATAAACACCCGTCTAATCACGAGTCCGGGCATTAAACATCTTTTAAATCGGTTTTTTAGTTGTTTTTGTCCACTTTCCTGTTTAGGAACTACCGTTTTTATCGGGTGTTCGGGTGTTTTAACATCTTTATCAGGGTTTTTGATCATTTACTTTGATATCTGGTGTATAAAAACCCGTTTTATTAGGCGTTCAGGCGTAAAACATTCTTTTACCGGGTTTTTGGTCGTTTTTGTCGATTTTTGGTGTATAAACACCCGTTTAATCAGGTGTCCGGGCGTTAAACATCTTTAAACCGGGTTTTTTGGTCGTTTTTGTCAACTTTCCTGTTTAGGAACAACATCGGGTGTTTAGTGTTTTAACATATTTTTACAGTGTGTTTGGTCATTTTCATTGATATTCTGGTGTAGAAAAACCTATTTACAGGTGTCCGGGCGTTAAACATCTTTTGAACCGGGTTTTTGGTCGTTTTGTCGACTTTCCTGTTTAGGAACAACCGTTTTATCGGGTTTCAGGTGTTTTAACATCTTTTTACAGTTTTTAACGGGAAATATCATTGCATTTTAACAATTATTAAGGTTTTTTTTGTGAGGAGAGAGAATGAAAATACGGTAATACGCCTCATCAGGTGGACTATTTCCTCATTTTTCACTCTCATCTCATTTTCTACTTGACCTTTACTATGTGGTATAAGTGAGACAGCGGGAAGGTAAACAGAATCTGTCTGTTTTTAAGACCCCTCGTTGTCTCCATACCTCCCGTATCGGCCATACACTACCTCTTTATATGGGCAGATGCCCCTATTATTTTTTTATTTGATGAGGCGTATACGCCGAAACCGGTCGTGGAATATCCGTATTTTTCATTCTCTCTCCCTCACAAAAAACCTAATAATCTTTTTACAGTGTTTTTGGACATTTATTTGATATTATGGTGTAGAAAAAACCTATTTCATCAGTTGTCCGGGCGTTAAAATCTTTAAAACCAGGTTTTCGTCGTTTTTGTCGACTTTTCTGTTTAGGAATAACAGTTTTATCGGGGTGTTCGGATGTTTTATCATCTTTTTACGAGGTTTTTGGTCATTTTCTTTGATATTCTGGAAGAAAAACCTGTATTATTAGGCGTTCAGGCGTAAAACATTCTTTTACCGGGTTTTTGGACGTGTTCGTCGATTTTCTGGTGTATATAAACCGTTTAATCAGGTGCCGGGCGTTAAAACATCTTTTAAACCGGGTTTTTCGTCGTTTTGTCGACTTTCCTGTTTAGGAACAACCGTTACGGGTGTTCAGGTGTTTTAACATCTTTTTACAGTGTTTTTGGTCATTTTATTTGATATTGGTGTAGAAAAACCTATTTCATCGTTGTCCGGCGTTAAACATCTTTAAAACCAGGTTTTTGGTCGTTTTTGTCGATTTTCTGTTTAGGAATAACCGTTATATCGGGTGTTCGGATGTGTTTAACATCTTTTTACAAAAGATGAGTTCGCCATAAAAAATTGACCTAAAAACTAGTCCAGTTTTCTCTTTCTCTAGCCCTTGACAGGCCCCTCAGCAGCTTCTTCGACTCCACCCCTATCAAAATGGAAGAACTTACGACTTTCTTTTTCAGAAGTGCCAATTTTTGATGATTATTGTTTTTATAAAAATAATTTTGTATCAGCGAAGTATTGAAGCTAATTTATTTGCCCGAAATAGGTCAAAATCCATTTTTAAAATTAATTTTAGGATGCGCCAGAAGGCACGCGAATTAAAATTTGATGTTTTTTTAATTACCTATAATCCTCTACCCTGCCTTACGGAAGTGTACTCAGTCTGCACTTTCTGAATGAGTATAGGATGGAATTTATACAATAAAAACAGCCATCAAAGTATGAAAGCAAAGGTCAATTCTAGATAAACGAAACTATCATTTGTTCTGGATTGCCAAGCAAAATATGAATTATTTATAGGAATTTTTATGATGACAATTAAGTAGAAAGTTCAAAAAACCGTGTTGTAAAAATGAAGAGAAAATTGAAATCTGAAAAAAATTCGGATTCCGAAATGGAAATCGAAGTCTTCTTTCTGTAAACATTTCCTCATTGTAAGTGAAAGTAAAACAATACCGGCGAGAAAAAAATTGTGCATCTTCTCCGCTGGCACCTGCGCTGCGGTGGCCGTCTCAATGTCAGCGGGTGAAAGTCAAGGAGGGAACCGCATACTCCGATCCCTGACCTCGGTGACCCCTCCTTCTACTTCCACGACGAAAGTGTGAATGAGAAAGAAAAATTCAGAATATCCCAAAAAAATAGAGAGTTGACAAACGGAAAAAGTGTTAATTATAAACATTTCTCGCCTTAAAATTAGGCAATTAGCTATTTTCAAAAAACGCTTATAATCACGCTAGGCACTCTAAAATAACTTAGTAGAGTTGAATCGTGAGTTTATTTAATTTTTTTAATAGATTTTACAAATGAAGCTGTCAATTTCAGGGAAGAGGGAAATTGAATCCCAAAAAAGTGAGACTGCATAATTTTTTCCTCCCTCTGCTGTAATTTTTTTGAAACTGTTTTATCACCGCTTATGCCTGATGGAACAATGAGAGGAAAAAAAGAGGAGTCGTTTAAAAAAAATGTTTCCCACTGATAGCGAAGACTTTCCGTCTTCCTCGTTTTCCCCGGCGACGCAAACATTTTCCCTGAGTAGTTTAATTTTCGCGGATGACGCCCCCTCCCACACCACTTACTTTACCCATCAGCCAGACCAATATCGCTTCAAACCTTATCATACGTGACCTGCCACGTAATTGAATCTAAAGTTGTTGACTCCGAAACGAGGGGTTCGACCGACCGGAACCGTTTTCCTCCGCTCTATTATTTCACGCCATTTCCCGGCCCCTTAGTAAACAAACAACTACTGAAGGATCGACGATAAATTTAATTCACTCTAATTTATTTGTTCTGGATTGCCAAGCAAAATATGAATTATTTATAGGAATTTTTATGATGACAATTAAGTAGAAAGTTCAAAAAAACCGTGTTGTAAAAATGAAGAGAAAATTGAAATCTGAAAAAAAAATTCGGATTCTGAAATGGAAATCGAAGTCTTCTTTCTGTAAACATTTCCTCAATTGTAAGTGAAAGTAAAACAATACCGGGCGAGAACGAAAAAAATTGTGCATCTTCTCCGCTGGCACCTGCGCTGCGGTGGCCGTCTCAATGTCAGCGGGTGAAAGTCAAGGAGGGAACCGCATACTCCGATCCCTGACCTCGGTGACCCCTCCCTTCTACTTCCACGACGAAAGTGTGAATGAGAAAGAAAATTCAGAATATCCCAAAAAATAGAGAGTTGACAAACGGAAAAAGTGTTAATTATAACATTTCTCGCCTCAATTAGGCAATTAGCTATTTTAGGATTTTTAAAAAACGTTTATAATCACGCTAGGCACTCTAAAAATAACTTAGAGTTGAATCGTGAGTTTATTTAATTTGTTTAATAGATTTTTCAAATGAAGCTGTCAATTTCAGGGAAGAGGGAAATTGAATCCCAAAAAGTGAGACTGCATAATTTTTTTCCTCCCTCTGCTGTAATTTTTTTTTGAAACTGTTTTATCACCGCTTATGCCTGATGGAACAATGAGAGGAAAAAAAAGAGGAGTCGTTTAAAAAAAAATGTTTCCCACTGATAGCGAAGACTTTCCGTCTTCCTCGTTTTCCCGGCGACGCAAACATTTTCCCTGAGTAGTTTAATTTTCGCGGATGACGCCCCCTCCCACACCACTTACTTTACCCATCAGCCAGACCAATATCGCTTCAAACCTTTATCATACGTGACCCGCCACGTAATTGAATCTAAAGTTGTTGACTCCGAAACGAGGGGTTCGACCGACCGGAACCGTTTTCCTCCGCTCTATTATTTCACGCCATTTCCCGGCCCCTTAGTAAAACAAACAACTACTGAAGGATCGACGATAAATTTAATTCAGTCCAATTTATTTGAGTTCGAATCAATAAAAAACCAATTTATATCATTTAAAAAAAAGTAATACAAAATGTGATATTTTTGGAGGGAAAAATTGCAAGAGAAAAAGCCAACAAGACAACGGCAGGAAACTGAGTCCATCCTTTATTTTTAAGTCACCTCGATTGCTCATACATCGAAAAATGTTAATTTGAAGTCAATTGGTGCAATAGGAGCGGCTGAATGCTTGTCCGAACTGAATAAGGATGAGGAATTAACATAGTAGGTAACTCAAAATAACCGGGCTCCCTGAAGACCGACCAACTTGAAATTTTCAGCATTTACTCACGTACTATCAGAAAAAATTTGTGCTAAATTTCAAATTTATCTGTCAATAGGGAGCCGAGATTGAGATTCCCAAACTTTATAAAAGTGGGCTTTTGGAACTTAGCCCCCAGGCACGTCAAATACCTCATGATATTCCTCGATTTTCCGGTCTAGAAATATTCGACATTTAAAGCAATTTTTAGAGATATTGAGTCATTTTCGTCAATTTTCAGGCCTAGAAACACCAGTTTTATCATTTGTTCGGACGTTAAACTAGTTTTTACCGGTTTTCGGTCATTTTCTTTGATTTTCTGGTGTAGAAATACCTGTTTTATTAGGCGTTTAGGCGTAAATCATTCTTTTACCAAGTTTTGAGTCGTGTTCGTCAATTTTCTGGTGTAAAAACACCCTTTTAATCAGGTGTCCGGGCGTTAAACATCTTTAAAAATGGGTTTTTGGTCGTTTTGGTCGACTTTTCTGTTTAGGAACAACCGTTTTATCGGGTGTTCGGATGTTTTAACATCTTTTTGCAAGGTTTTTGGTCATTTTCTTTGATATTCTGGTGTAGAAAATCCTGTTTTATTAGGTGTTTAGGCGTAAATCATTCTATTACCGGGTTTTGGGTAGTGTTCGTCGATTTTCTGGTGTGTAAACACCCGTTTAATCAGGTGTCCGGGCGTTAAACAACTTTTAAACCGGGTTTTTCGTCGTTTTTGTCCACTTTCCTTTTTAGGTTCGGGTGTTTTAACATCTTTTGACCGGGAATTTGGTCATTTACTTTGATGTTCTGGGTTAGAAAAACCTGTTTTATTAAGCGTTCAGGCGTTAAACATTTCTTTTACCGTGTTTTGGGTCGTGTTTGTCGATTTTCTGGTGTATAAACACCCGTTTAATCAGGTGTCCGGGCGTTAAACATCTTTAAAAATGGGTTTTTGGTCGTTTTTGTCGACTTTCCTGTTTAGGAACTACCGTTTTTTTGGATGTTTGGGTGTTTTAACATCTTTTAACAGGGTTTTTGGTCATTTTCATCGATGTTCTGGGTTAGAAAAACCTTTTTTATTAGGCGTTCAGACGTCGTCACACTTGTCGTCCCCTTTCACCTTAAATACAAAAGTAAGTAGGGAGTAAAAAAAAAAAAAAAAAAAAAAAAAAAAAAAAAAAAAAAAAAAAAAAAAAAATTGATGAATGACAGATAAGAATTGTACATTATAAACATATTATTTCTGAGGACTAGTTCCCAAAAATATAATAAATTGTTTCGACAAAAAATTATTTATGTATTTTCCTTTGAAAAGCCGAGAAAGACTAAAGAAGTCTAAGAAACTGGCAATAAAAATCATTTTTGTAAACAAACTTTTCGTAGAAATTAGATAACGAAAAGACGGTGAGAACAATAAGGGTGGTGCTACTGACCTTCATAGAATATCGAGCATGAAAAAACAGCAACGTTTCATATTTTTTATAATAACTCCCTCGTTTATCCGTTCATTTAACGGATAATTGAAAAAAAAAAAAAAAAAAGCGCGGATAAACCGAGGAACGGTTAAACGAGGGACGGATAAACGAGGGTCTTCTGTACCTATACCTACATATATATTTTTTTATATTATAACTTTCAAATTCCCTTAATTCCCCCATCGGGTTATGGCAATTTTCAGCCCGGGAACCATCGGGTAAAATTATCTCGTTTTGGGAACCATCGGGTAAAGTACCGTTTGACCCCAATTCAGATGATTAACAAGTATTGTTCTTGAAAGCGCTAGGAGGGTCACAAATTTTGGCTCTCTATCCCACAGTACTCAATCTCTCTAATCCTCAACGTCCACCTCCGCCTTAAGGCTCATTTACACCTCACACTAATCCTTAGTTATTTTATCTGAAAGCTTAATGCCTTTCGAGTGCTCAAATGAATAACGATCATAAACTAATTTTAAGTAAAATAATTTATAAGGAACACCTTATTGGGTTAACCTGACTATTAATCTTTTAAAAACGATATTATTAATAAATTCTCCGGACGTAAATTACCCATATCACGAGTCACGCTTCCTTTTAAGGGAAACAAGCGATTCAAAGAGGCGAAAAAAGAAAAATTGTTAAGCACCATTAGAAGAGCGAAAGTATTTTTTGAAGAACAAATAAAAGATCTTTTGGAAGAGGGCTTTCTATAAACATTTTATTGCCGTTTTAGCTTCCTACGTGAAATGTTTGTTTTGTACAAGAGAGCAAAATTGACTCCCCCCTCCTCTAATTACGTAATTTAAAATAAACATAAAATAAAATCGGGTTACATTTTTAAAAAGATCCTTATTAAAGGACTTCAGTACAAAAAAAAAGGAAGAAAAAAGGAGTTAATTAGGTTTAATATTTGAGCTTAATTCAATTAAAAATGCTAATAAAAAATTATATTTAGCATTAAATATTTTAATTATTTATAATATTCGATTTAGGCTTAAGATATTATATCGTAGAGAGGATGGGGTTAAGCTCTCTTGAAACTGCCTTAAGATCTTCAAGTGGGATTAAATCCAAGTAAATTTTTTATAAAACGACGTATTTTTTTTGGAGAGTAGGGAACCCATAGAAAATAGAGCCCGATGAGCGTCTGTTGTTTTACTGGCGTGCATTTCTTCGTTGGGGACTTTCACTCGTCGAAGAAGAGGATCGTCCGGGGATAAAACAACCCCCTCCACGCCCGGGAGTATATAACGTAAGGGAGGCTTAGAACGGACTTCCAATCTTGTACATGAACCGCATGTGGTCTGTGTAGTGAAATTAGGGACCTACATTTTTTTAAGACGACGGAGACATCGATTTTTTTATGTTTTAGAGGATAACGATGAACAAGGTGGGTTCAAACTTCTTTCTCTTTCTTATCTATAAAAAAAAACTAGATATTACTAGCTTTGTTCCAACCTCATTTTGAAACTCCCTGAGCATGCGCAGAAGGATTTGGACGTCAAATTTGACGTCGCTCAAATCATTTGTCATTCAAATCTGAAGTCCAAATCCTTCTGCGTATGCTCCAACAGTTTCAA
This sequence comes from Orius insidiosus, assembly GCA_014119065.1. NCBI lineage: Eukaryota > Metazoa > Arthropoda > Insecta > Hemiptera > Anthocoridae > Orius > Orius insidiosus. Next base: position 81,818 of record JACGAQ010000356.1, on the reverse strand, counting down.
ACTGCGGTTGGAACAAAGCTATTATTATTAAAATATAGTTTGAAGATCAAAAGATAACGCAAATTTCATCCTTATCAGGCTCTCCTTGACTGGAGCACGTGGCATCCATTTTGTTCATATTTATTGTATATGTACTTCTTCATCCTTATACGTCGGAATAAATAATTTATTTTTAATAGAAAAATAAATAAATAAAATTCAATTAATAAAATTTATTAAAGTTCCAATATCCAGTTAGGGGCATTTAATTAAAATTTGTATTTGTTTTTCAAAATTCAATATAAACAATTATTATTAATTTTAATTTTTACCTAGGGAAAAATTTAAAAAAAGGATTAGTAATAATGTGAAGTCTCCTGATTTCCCTATCATAAAAAAATTAAAGTTAAACATTTTTGTGTATAATAAACTAATAACACGGTTTTAATTGAGGTTAGGCAGTCGAAATAATAAAGGGAAAATGTATACATAATTCCGAAAGGCGTTGGGAATGCAACCCGAAGATCGTAGGTTCAAATCCCCCTGAGGCCTTAATTTTTTTCTCTTCTTCCTTAATTTTCTGAGTTTAAAAAAAAAATAAATTATCAATTTTATGTACCAAAAAAAAATAGCAACTATGGAATAAATTAAAATCCTTTTAAGAATCTGAAATAAAAAATTAAGAATCATTTCACGTTAAAAAAAAATAAATTCAAGGTTTTTCTTAATACGAATTCCATTCCTTTCGGGTATAATATTTTTTTTTTTCTTTATTAATAATGATAAACGATAAATTTTATATTAAAAATGTGTAAAAAAAATCTGAAAAGGACATAAAAGGAAATCTTGAATTATTTCAAAAATATAAAAAAAAAAAAAAATCAAGAGAATAATAACGAACTCAAAATATATATGTCAGTGCATAATACCCGCATTCGTTTGACACAAAAGAGCTAATGGGAAAATATTTTACTTGACGGATGAAAGTTTAAAAAAGAAGGTTTCAATCATTTAAAAATAGAAATGACGATATAGAGAAATTATGTTCCGTTAGTACTAAGTGGGTCTTCTTCCGACCGGTTGGGAAGAAAATTAAAAACAAAGACAAGATTTTAAAACAAAGGAAGATCTGATAAAGTTACATAAAAAGTTGCTCTTTTTTGACGGTTACATCAATTGTCAAGGTTTTCTTTTTTTTCAAGTTTAGTTTAAGTGAAAATGTACTAATGATACGGATTGACCTTCTGAAAATGAAAAAAAAAAGTTATTTTGTCATTTCTCGTCCCTTTCTTTTTAAGATCATAAAGCACGGAGGTGAAAACCTCAAGGTTCATCATAAAAGTTTGACGAAACTCGGATGATTGAACTTTTATTATATAAAATGATGAAGAAATTAATTGTTTCATCTGTGAAATCCTTGACGTTTAGGGGCTAATGGAACTTCTATTGTTCTAAATTATTTTTTCTAAATCCTTAAAAATCCAGTCATTTTCACCAGGTTTTGACGCCTTTTATAGCCCAGAATCACACAATTTTAATAAATCTGGATTTTTAAAATCCGGGTTTATTTTTAGATTTTTCGAATCAGATCATTCGCCTTGAATTTTATCGAAAAAGGATCTTGGCGGAGAAAATATAGAATAATTGAATGGTTTTACAGGGAATTTGCCAGCCGAAATACGTGTTTAGTAAAATTTTAGAGTAGAAGGTATTCCTACGCAGAAATGAAAACCCAGATTTTATTGAGCTTCCTAAACGGGCATTCCGTCGGATAAGAGTAATTCTCGGAAATTACAAGGTGGAAGATTAAGGTCATTTTTTCAATTGAAAAAGTGAAAATAAATATTTCAATCGAATTTTATTGAGTTTTCTAGTACATCGAAAGTCTCTTTTCGAGCATATAAAAATCCGTTAAGACGAAATAAATTAAAATGAAGCGAAAAGCCGTTTAATTTGATATTTTCTGACGTTGGTTGACGTGTGTAAATTAGTTGTTTGCATATCTTTTAAGTTAATTAGGAAATACGCGTTTAAGTGCTCCACTAACATTAATAAACGTTTTAAAAATGCTTTTTTTATAGCACTTGAAACTTTGGAAAAAAATTTGTTTCTCAAAACGTATCATAATTTAATAATTTTTAGACATAAAAATCATAAGTCACATGGGAGGTATTTTCACTTTTCTCTCTTTTCAACGTGGGAACGACTCTGAGTGAAAGAAAGACGTGCTAGGCGGGGTCGTGAACGTAGTGGCCCTTGAATTATAAACTTTTTTTTTTTTTCTTTTTTGCCAGCTGCGTTTTTGCTTGCGTTCGCGTGATCAAATACCCTTCCTTGTGGTCTTCACACCCGTGCGAATTTTTTTTCAGAAGCCATCCACGTCAATTACGATCAAAATAACTTTCTAAAAATCATCCTTCCGTATTGCAGTTTACGAAGAACCGCCGAAGAATTTTATAAAAAACGTGACTTGCGTTTCCAAAAATTAGTTCATTTTTTTAACATTTGTTAAGTAATAATTGAAAGTTTTTATTATCGTACTAAACGAAAAAAGAAAGGCCTTTTGATCTTTAACCCTGGATTAAATATTTCATGTCCAAATTTGAGACGCACGATTCTGAACATAAAAGGTGCAAAAACAAGTGTTTTTACCTTAAAAATTATTTTTCGGTTACAAAATAGAGACTATTTGCCCCAGTGACCTAATATTCACTAACAGAGGTTTAGTAAATCATTAATTAGTGACACTTCGGATATGGTAAATTAGATCACTAATTTAGTGGTTAGTAAAGGGAAAACCCTAGAATAAATTAATTATTAGTATAAAAACTGTTTTAAAATTTCCTAATCGATGATTAGTACCTAAATTGCGTTAATTCTAGCAATCATTATTTAAATTTTTTTAAGTTTATTGAACTAATCAAACGTTATCCCCTAATTGGCAATTAGTGATGATTCAAAAATTGGCTTTTTCTTTATTTTTTGAAATAATAAGAAGAATGGGAAATCTTTTCATATTTTCTATGAGTGGGTCAAATGATGGGAAATCGAATACTAGAATTTTCTCTTTGTTTTTCTTATTGAGGCAATAAGACTAATTAGCGAAAAGTAAATAATTTGTGAAAGTGTACTTTTTGAAGTCGGGCGCCTCTTCCGAACATCGCCTACATCGGGTATGACTGTCAAGATCTCCGACCGCGTTATTAATTAGGAGGGGTCTAATTGTTCGCGCCCATTGACTCTACTCCGGAGATTGATGATGCTGCAATCAGCTCACCGGAGGGGCTCCAGCGCTGATTAATCGTCCGCACTTGTAAATGCAGCCAACAGCGGGTTTCTATTATACGCGAAAGACGCCTTAAGAGTGAATAGTCCATGACTCCTTAACTCATTACTCATTTTTTTTTTTTACGCACATTATTAATATTTTTAACATAAAAAGAAACTCTAGAAAATGAAGATTGCAAATCCACGTTTCACGACGTTTTTGGATGTAATGCGGAACTTTCAAAACAATGTAGTTTTTTATCTGATGGCTTCGTTAAGGCCTTTTTTAACCAAAAAATTTTTGTTTGTTTCAGCCCGATCCTTCTGATTCAATAAGTTAAAAAACAATCTTGAAACTGGAAAGGAGTCGCCTCGCCTGGTTTAGCTTAGAAAATCGGCCCATGCGCCGCCGCTAAAAGCGATGTCAAATTCAAAGGTAACGTTTATGTTAAATTAATTTATTTAAACGACCTAATGTCCATATCTAATGCATCCAGCTGATCTAAAAGTCTTAATTTTTCTTAGCCATCCTCACATCAATTTCAAGAAATATCGCAATGGTTTATTATTGCGGATTTCGTAGTTTACGCCCTACCTCTTGTCTGGTATCTCATTAAAAGAAAACGGTGAAAATTTTTATTTTGTAGGAGAAAAATGACCAACGGAAAATGCTTTAGTTGAAGAGCAAAGAGCGTGGATTTGTTGAAAAAAAGTAAAAACGTTCTTCCGGCGTGACTTTACGTCAGTCATTGTTGTCCCGTCTTAAGTAGTTAAAATCGTCTCACGGTTTATCATTGAGAAACCCAGGAAAAGAAGAAAAATTAATGCACAGAAGGGACAGTTTTTGTGAAAGCTTGCATGGAATGCATGAGGTCACGATTGACAAATAAGGAACGAAATTGGGCCCTTAAGTTAGGCAACTGAACGTGATGGTCCGGTCTTGAAAGTGGGCCGAAATCTTCTTCCATTCTCCGATTGCGTAAGCGCAGTTGACACTGTCAAAGGTCACTTTTAATACAGTTTTTTTCAAGGTTCTTTTAATAGAACATAAAAATTAAGAGAATTCTTTCCTCTTTTCTCGGCCCCGAGGGGTCACGAGGAGGAACGCTATTAGACAGAAAGGTCGGGAAGAAAAGGACTTCTTCCCTCACGAATTACTTTCACCCACAGCAAGTCCTCTTTTTTCCAACATGCTTCTTCACTTTCCGATATTTCTGCAGTCGATTAACCGTTTTGGCAACATTTGTTTCGACATTTTCGCACGCGGTGGAAATAAAGAGATTAAGAGAGAAATCTCACCGCTGAAGCTATTTACGTATTCACGAGATATTCCCATCTGAAGAAAGTGTTTATAAATTGGTTGACCGAGCGAATGTCAAGGGTCGAACCGCAGGGTTAGTGGGTAAGGACCTGCTTCACCGGCGAAAGTATCGAGACACAGTAAACGCCTAACTTACTTACCCGTTTCTCATCGATTTTCTTAAACTCTCAATTTAAAAACTATCCTTTGGCGGACCCTTTTAGCGAGTTTTGGGTCATTTTCCACGGTTAATAGGTCTATAAACTCCCGTTTAATCAGATCTTCGGCCGTTAAACTCCTTTTACCGGGTTTTGGGTCGTTTTAATCGATTTTCTGGTCTATAAACTACCGTTTAATCAGTTGTTCGGGCGTTAAACAGCTTTTTTACCGGGTTTTGGGCCGTTCTCTTAGATTTTCTGGTGTAGAAACACCCGTTTAATCAGTAGACCGGGCGTTAAACATCTCTTATACCGGGTTTTGGGCCGTTTTAATCGATTTTCTGGTCTATAAACTACCGTTTAATCAGTTGTTCGGGCGTTAAACATCTCTTTTACCGGGTTTTGGGCCGTTCTCTTTGATTTTCTGGTGTATAAACACCCGTTTAAACAAGTGTTTTGGTGTTTAGACATCTTTTTTACGGTGCTTTCGTAAAAGAGCTTTGAAATTTGATCACTTTACCCACTGCCCACCAAAGTCCACCCACAGTTTTTGCCATTTTTTTTTTGTACTTTTTCCATTTAAATCTTTATCCCTGGATGAATAGTATTAAAGGGGCATTAGGATTCAAGAGGGTCGGCCATTGGAGAAGATCAAATCAACCCTTGTAACGAAATTAGAACTGTTTGACTCCTTTCTCCCCCGGAGGTTCAATCATCTCGGAAAAGACATTAAAACTGAAGAGAGAAGCACCTACTTGAATAATGCAACACCCTCAAACACCCCCGCTCACCCTCCACCTACCCTCAGGACAGGAATATATTAATTTACGAGCTTCGTCCACTCATAACACGATTTAAACCTTGAAATTTCGAGCACTGAATAAAAAGAGACCACAAAAAAAAAGTTTTTGGGGTACAAATTGAATTTTTTTAAAGAGAAATTTGGCTCTAACTATTTTTTTTATCACAAGGAAAAAGAAACTGAAAAAGGAGTTCATTGATTGGATCTCGTGGAAAAGAGAGTTAACCTCGGGAAAGGGAAAGATGGGTCGGAAAGTGAGTTTGGGAGTTGGAGTAATCCGTAAATATTTGAAAGGAGTCACGTGGTAAAAACGTAGAGAATCTTCTACTTTTCGAAGCCAATAATTTTTTTCTCCGAAACAATAAAATTGACCGATAATCTGTTAGAGGGGATAAAGTCGATAACGTGAAAACTATAACCGAAGGGTAAACCTCATTTGTCAACTTCCCAAATGAGATGGTAAATAATCCGAGTCTTCTTTAGCCAACTTTATCCGCAACGATCGGGACAAAACAACGAAAACCTTTTTTCTAAATTATTTTTTTATTAGTCTATTTTTTTTCCTATACTTGTCTTCGTGGGTTAGTGATTATGACTCTTACTCTGAGTTAAATAGGTGTCTCTATCTGGTATAGTTTTTTTTTGGCGAATTAAAAACCGCCGAAATCGGAGCTAATCCGGGTGTTTCGTAAAATTTTTTAAAAAAATTCAAATTGAATACTTTCGGATTTTTTAAAAATACGCGGTAAAAATTAGGTTAAATAGGACAGCTTAAAGTAGTTAATAGCATTTTTTTCAAAAAATCTAGATTTTTTCCCGAATTTCAACAAATTGCGAAAGTTCGAAAAACAGGAAAAACGTGAAAAAAAGGGCCTTTTTTAGTGTTCAACTCGCCAAAAAAATTATACAACGCAATTTTAAAAATAAACGACTATTTTTCCAGGAAAATATAGGCGATTCGACGTAGGGATGGGACATCGAAACAAAAATATCGATATTGGTATCGGAACCAACATCGGAAGGAAGTATCGATGGCGATATTATATCGGGCTTAAAATATCGATATTTGAAAAAATTTATTAACTATTTTGCTATTCACTATCAAAATCCTATTATTTTAATCATATTATCTTCTACTTCTCTCGTTTTCTTGACTAAAGGCGTGAAGATAAATCCACATCCAGTTTCCAAATATAAAAAAAATTGATAAGTGTGATGAAACAGTTAGGAGGCGGTACCGGTACCGGTAACCGGCGGGTACCAACTACCCTTATCAATGCTGCCAATACAATTACAGTTTCCAAACAATCCAAACCCAAGCCAAAGGAATACGTTCAATTTCACTTAGTATCTTTTAATATCAATTTTTCTTTTTCTTTCTTCTTTAAATTTTAAATAGAAATTAGAAAATATCGAATATCGACTATCGTACCTCTAATATCGATATTATAAAATATCGGAAGGTACGATATCGATGAAAAAATATCGGATATCGGAAGGGAAATATCGATATTCTAATATCGACTATCGATACCCATCCCTAATTCGACGGCTAACGATTAAAAAAAACAGGATTTTTAGCAGCCCCACAGCCCCCGCAGAACTTTTTGGCGTTTTCCCCGATTTTTTCTCGTCGGTCCTCGTTCTAGCTCTATATATACCTCCCTATACTGATTAGTGATTAGTCTATTTTTTCCCTATCTTCTCTTCGTGAGTTAGTGATTAAGACTCTAACAGTTCTGAGTTAAATAGCTGTGGATTTGGATTATTTTTAGCTGGAAGCGTACAGCTTTGGTTCTTTATATTAAGTTACTTTTTTGTTTGTTTTAGATATTCCTCGTTTTGGGGGCGCTACTTTTGGTCAAAAATGCAAGCGGAGTTTTGACGGGAGCGAATAATGATACAGATAGTTCTGCTTCGGAGACTGTAAATCGACGGGAGGCGCCACCATCGGGCCCTTCGGACTTCATCGTTCCACCTTCCGGGCTCAGCGATTCTTACGGAGCGCCACTTCCAGCTGATAGTTATGGACCGCCGAATCCTCAAGTAGGGCCGAAGCCTGTTTATGGGCCACCGGATTTGCCAAGCGCGCCACAAGACGAGTACGGGCCGCCGCCTTCTGATTCGTACGGGCCACCGCCTTCTGATTCATACGGTCCCCCGCCGAAACCCTCAAGCAACTACGGGCCGCCGCCATCTTCAAATTATGGACCACCAAAACCAGTTTATGGACCGCCGAAACCACAATATGGACCGCCGAAACCACAGTATGGACCACCGAAGCCACAATATGGCCCGCCGAAACATGGTGGGGGTGGAGGTTCTTTCCATGGACCGCCAAAGCCTCAGTATGGCCCTCCGAAACCTCAGTATGGGCCACCACCGTCTTCAAACTATGGCCCGCCTCCTTCTCAGTCGTACGGCCCTCCTTCAAAACCGAAACCGGTGTATGGACCTCCTAAACAAAGTTATGGCCCGCCACCAAAAGACACCTATGGACCTCCACCAAAAGATACTTATGGCCCACCGCCAAAAGACACGTATGGACCCCCACCAAAAGACACTTACGGTCCACCACCAAAAGACACGTATGGACCCCCACCAAAAGACACTTACGGTCCACCACCAAAAGACAACTATGGACCTCCTCCAAAAGACACTTACGGCCCACCACCAAAAGACAACTATGGACCTCCTCCAAAAGATACTTATGGCCCACCACCAAAAGATACCTACGGACCGCCTCCAAAACCAAATTATGGTCCACCTCCAAAAGACACGTACGGCCCTCCTCCTAAAGACACTTACGGACCTCCACCAAAAGACACTTACGGACCGCCACCAAAACCAAATTATGGCCCTCCTCCAAAAGATTCTTACGGCCCGCCACCAAAACCAAATTATGGCCCTCCTCCAAAAGATACTTACGGCCCGCCACCAAAACCAAATTATGGCCCACCACCAAAAGATAGTTATGGTCCACCACCGAAACCAAGTTATGGACCACCGCCGAAACCTAAGCCAGTTTATGGGCCACCAAAACAGAGTTATGGGCCTCCAAAAGATAGTTATGGGCCTCCTCCAAAGCCAGTTTATGGACCACCAAAACCAAAACCGGTCTATGGCCCTCCAAAACAGAATTATGGCCCACCTCCTAGTACTTCTTATGGTGTACCTCAAGCGCCTCATGGAGTTCCTTCCCCTCCGACGCCGCCGCACATTACCTACGATGGATGGCAGCCGATACCGGGAGTCTCGCCCAACCCGGATGCCAACTGCCCTCCAGACTCTAGTCATGGTGGTCAAGGTCATGGTGGTCAAGGACACGGAGGTCAAGGACATGGTGATCAAGGACATGGAGGTTACGACGGACCACCCCCACCACTTTCTCAAGACTACGGGGCTCCTCAAAGCGGGCCGAGTGACTCTTACGGCCCTCCAAATAACGACGGTCACGGGTTAGATTTAACCCCACCTTCTGGACATGGAGGTCAAAGTTTTGCACCACCATCCGGTTCCTACGGCCCTCCCCAAGGTAATTCCGGCCATTCATCCTCAGGTAGTCTACACGGTGATTTGACTCCTCCTGGACCTTCAGGAAGTTATGGAGCACCACATGGACAACCATCAGGAAGTTACGGAGCAACACCAAGTGGCCCTCCATCTGGAAGCTACGGACCACCACCGAGTGGCCCTCCATCTGGAAGCTATGGACCACCACCGAGTGGCCCTCCATCTGGAAGCTACGGACCACCACCAAGTGGCCCTCCATCTGGAAGCTACGGACCACCACCAAGCGGCCCTCCATCTGGAAGCTACGGACCACCTCCGAGTGGCCCTCCTTCAGGAAGTTATGGACCACCACACGGCGGACAGCCTTCAGGAAGTTACGGACCTCCACCAAGTGGCCCTTCTGGAAGCTATGGAGCACCCAGTGACTCTTTCTCCCCTCCTCCCGCTCCAGGCCAAAACTACGGCGCTCCTCAAGACGGAAATGTCGGCTTCCTTGATTCATGCTGTGGATCACCTCCTGATTTAGGTGGGCAACAAAATCACCACCAACAAGACAATCATCAAAGCATGCTGAGCCTTGCGTACGGAGTCCCGTCCGGAAAGCAAATCGAAGGACCAAACCTACAGCCGAAAGTTCCAGTGAAATTCCGCGAACCAGTGCCAAAAGGTTTGATAGAAGCTTTAGGTCAGGCAGCCGAATATCAGGCTACGGGGCAAGGAAGGCCGTTCCAGGGAGGTACCTACATTCCTCCAAGCGTACCTGAAGTTCCACAACATGTCGACGATAGCCACGGAGGTGCCAACCTGTCGCCACCCGCTCAAAACTACGGCGCACCGAGCGAACAAAAGCCGAGTTTCGCTCAACCTCAAGAGGACATCAATCACAGCGAAATCGCCAACTCATTAGGCTTAGAACACGCAGACATTTCTCAATCTCAAAGTTTCGATTTAGGAAATTCCCTCGACTACAAGCTTCAAGGGAATCAGGGCAATTACGACATCCAGATACAAGGAGGATCCGGGCCGGATCAAATTATTCCGAGAGGTCTTCTTCAAAACATTCTGTCAGCCATCGAAGGGCAGCCGAATTCCGGCGAAGCCGTTCGCTACAGCGGTGACGCCATCGCGAGCGGGACAGAACTCCAAAGAGTAAAACACGAGTCACCCGAACAAGAGACTCTAAACGCCGAAGAGTCCATCAACCCCTCGGACTTACGTTCCAGCAACGTCGCCCTTTATTTCAATTCAGGGCACAACGCGACGGAATCTCTCCAGACGGACGCGAGCAGCTACGTCGTTTTCGACAGCCCCTCGAGCAAATACAGCTACGACATCAACCGTAAACAAGAGTCACAAAGTTAGAGACAATTTCATTGAACCCTCATAGAAGCAGTTTTATTTATTACCGTGTGATATATTTTGTTCTGTAAATATTGAATGTGTGCCAACTGCATGGTTTGTCGTTAATTAGTAAACATTTCGTACTGAATTCTTTTTTGTCCAAGCCAATATTTTTGTATATAATTTATTAATAGAAAATTAATTAAATAATAAATTTTTACTTTGTGATTATTTTTCTTACCTCCTTTTTTTCGGATTAAGCAGGATTACGGATTTTAACTTCCTTAAAGAAGTTTTTGCGATACCCTCGACGTCGGGTTTTTGGGGACGGGTCTTCCAGGCCCCGGAGGGTAAATTCGAATACGGATCTACACCGATCTCAACTTTGTCTGTGGTGCCGGCCGGCCGTAGCATTTTTTCCGGAACACTTTACGGCCACAGTTTTCAACCGTTTTTCACCAGATTTTCACCAATTTTTTTTTAGTTGGTTAACAAGAAACTTTCGAAAAAATGGCGGAGATAGGTCTGTTTGAATTTTTAAAAATTCGCTGCGGCGCCGTTTGTCCGATTTTCACCAAATTTTCATTATTTACGTCTTAAACTTTTTACAAATTTTGTTGCGAAAAAATTCATCATTTTTTTACATTAATTGTCATTTTAGTAGGGAGAAATTTTGTACTTCCACGCCTAACGAGAGGGACCCCTCTTAGGCAAAATTACCATTATTTCTACCTTGTTACTTAAAAAATTTTTCGAAAAAAAGAACTTATAAAATTTTTTGGAAAAAAAACGCAAAAAAAAAAGAAGAAAATTCGGAAAATTAAAAAAAAACCTCGGAAAATTAAAAAAAAAAAACAACAACTTCCTCCTCCGTTATACTTCCCCTCCCTTATACTTCCCCCTCCTGTATTATTACTTCTTTTTAAGGATGTTTTCTTTGTAAGCTCTTCAAACTAGTAGGTGCTTTTTCATGGATGTGGGATATATTTTATTCACGCTTAAATTTTTGCATACTTTTTTCGTCTTTTACCCAAGGCTTTTCCTTTAAAATTAATTTCGATCGAATTTTTTAAAATCTTTAAGTAGGTACCTTATCTTCCACGAGAATCCATACGAATTGAAGATTTAGTCAAATTTAAAGTAAGGCCAGGTTCAAGGTCGAAGAATTAAGTGATTTCCAATGTTTTTTCCCCTAATAAAAACTTTCACGACTCATCTAAAAAGCCTTTTTTTTTTGTCAAATTTGAAATTGAGCTAAATCAAGATTCTACGAGAAGACGAAATAAAAAAATCGTTGGGTCCACAGAGGCCGTCAACGCCTGCCATCTACCGGAAACGCCAAGAACTAAATTCTTATAAAACATACCGAGAAAAAAAACCCTGAAGATAACGTTTTGGGACGAAGTTGATTGCAGGCTAAAACTATATTTTCCTCCCCCCGAAAAAAAACTTCTTAGATAGAGAAGCCTGTTAAATGTAAATAGGAATATTAAAGGCAATAAAAGGAAAGAGTATTCAAAAATATTCGGAATATTATCTGCAATCAAGACAAAACACGGATTTATTTCCATAATAAGTGCTTCGCGTGATCTAAAAAAGAAAAAAAAATCCATTTAATACAAAACCAAAAGGAAATAAAAGAATAAGATATTTCTCAGGCAATTCTCAGGCAAAAATAGTTGATTAAAAAAAAAATTCCAGATAAAAAGTACGAGTTCGAAGAGCTTCCAACGAATACTTCCTTAAAGAGAAGTAAAAATTATTGGAGGGGGAAGTATAAGGGAGGGGAAATATAACGGAGGGGGAAGTATAACGGAGGGGAAGTTTGACGGAGGGGAAGTATGACGGAGATTAAGTATAGCAGAGGGGGAAGTTTTTTTACAAAAATTCCCAATTTTTTTTCGAAAAATTTTCCTACTTTTTTTTCATTTGTTGTGAAAAAACCTACTATTTTTTTTAATTTTCCGATTTTTTTAAATTTTCCGAGTTTTTTTTTTCAAAAATGTTTTTTTTTTTTTGCAAAAATTTTACAACTTTTTTCCAAAAGCTTTTACAACTATTTTTAAAAAATTTTCCGAGTGTTTTTTTTTTTTCAAAAATTTTTTTGCAACAATTTTTTTTTTAATTTTTCGTTTTGTTTTTTAAGTTTGCGCTTTTTTTTCCAAAAAATTTTCTGAGTTCTTTTTTTTCGAAAAATTTTCCTAGTTTCGAGGTAGAAATAATAGGATTTTTGCCCAAGAGAGGTCCCTCTCATTAGGCGTGGAAGTATGAAATTTCTGCGTACTACAATGATAATTTATGTTTTTTTTACACCAAAAATTCGTAAAAAATATAAGGAGTAATTAATGAAAATTTGAGAAAAATCAGACGAACGGTTCGGCCGCAGCAAATTTTCTAAAATTTCATACAGACATATCTCCGCCATTTTTTCAAAAAATCGCCCAGGTTAAATTCTTGTTCAACGGTCAAAGAAATTTGTGTGAAAATTTGGAGAAACCCGGTTGAAAACTGTGGCTGTAAAGTGTTCCGGAAAAAAATGCTACGGCCGGCAGGAATCACAGACGAAGTTGAGATCGGTGTAGATCCATATTCAAATTTACCCGACGTCGAGGGTATCACAATAACTTCTTTAAGAAAGTTAAAACCTAATATGGGCTCCGTCAGACTTTTTTTTTCTACAAAATCAAATTTTTTCCCATTAGAAAAAATGAGGCCATTTTTTAAATAAAAAATTCGATATAGGTGCGTACCTGGATGATATTTAAACAAAAAATTTTTTTTTCTACCCTCGAACCCCTTTAGAATTAAAAGGGAGACATAACGGTAAATGTCAGCTTTGCTGTAGGCTAAAGGGTCTTTTGTTTACAAAGCGACTCCTTTAAAAGCACTTAATTCCATTTTTAATTTAATTATTTTCCTTCTGCCTTTTATGAAGCTTCGCCTGCTCCGAAGATATTTTTAACTTCGTTCCTTAAAACTCAACCTTGGATAAACAATTTTTGTGTTTAAAAAAAAATCCTCAGGATTAAAATGTTATTTAAACGATGAGAAGTTGGGAAAAAAATAATAAATGGACCCGTTTCTTAAAGAGTCCGGGAAAAGCATTAGGTTTGAGCGAGATGACTCGAAAATTACATGAAAATGAAAAATATAAAACTTAATGGAACGTCGAAGGATAGATGGCTTCTGATAAAGTAGAAATTCATGACTGGCCTAGAGGAAAAAATGATTGATACTCACAGCTTTATTTAGTTTAGTATATAACTTTTTTGTTGGGCCTTAAAAAAAGCCTAAAAATATTTTTTTTAAAGGAAATCAGATAATAAAAATTAAGTTAATAAAAAAATTTGAGAGAGCAATAAATAGAATTCTTGATGAGGCGTAGTAAGCCGAAACCGGTCGTGCAATAATCCTGTTTACTGTTTCTCTCATTGTCCAATGTGCTTTTATTTTAGTCATTTTTTGACGCCGAGAAATATGCTTTTTTCCGGAAAAGCAAGAAGCATGAACTTCTCCTTTTCGTATCTTCATATTATTTAAAAGAGGGGTTTGAAACAATGAAAAAGGTTGCTAACCTTCGAGGGAACAAAGTGAAAAGCGCGGGGGCCAAGAAGGGAACGGGTAAACTACAATAAGGACGAGACAATGGCCCACATCAGACGCTTCTATTGCGTTACATTAATTCTAATTAAAGGAGAAGGCATATTGATTAATGGTCTCCTAGGCCACAGCGCCCAGCAAGACATCCTTCATTCACTTATCCGGACCGAATGCCGTCAAAGACCTCTCTAAGATTCTAATTCCCAATCTACAGTTTCAATTTCTTCGTTTACGGTGTCAAAATCGCCGGATTAATTAATCGTAAAACGGTTTTAGGGTTCGAGTCTCTCGGATAGGGAAATGGACGGCGGACGGCCAAGAGTTGATGGAGTTCCTCGCCTTTCAAAACCAAACCGCGTCTCAATTTAACATTTCTAACGCTGGCAACAATCCCCCTGATACGGGTCGGGTTTATTTGCTTTTGGCAGTTAAATTGAAATCCATGTCATGCCCTAATTGGTCGACCTTTACGTTTTCAATCCTATTATTTTCATTAAAAAGAGGCCATTTCTATAAAGTAAATACTAGCTGTACCTACACTAATTTTCTCATCCTATAAAATTGAAATATCAAAAACTTCATAGGCTGTAAAAACTTCCGTCAAAAGAACGAAGAAAATGGCCAATATCTAATTATTGACATTTCGGCGGCTATAAAACACCTAAAAAAAGATATTCTTTTTTAGCTTTAGACTCAAATATCTCAAAATTAGTTAGATTTACAGGGTAGACAAATTGCAAGTTTATGAAGCGCCTTTGAAAGACCTTTCGAAAAAGTATTGATTTAAGAAAATCGGTTCAGCTCTTCCTAAAGTATCCGCAGTTTTAAGTTTGAATTGAGGAAACAGTCTTACAGCTTCTGACAAAAGTATTCATGTTTAAACGCAAAATATCCCTAAAACCGTTAGACATACAGGGTAGACAACTTAAATCTTTCTAAAGCGCCTTAGAAAGAAATTTTCAAAATGTGGTAGGTAATTTAAGAGAATCGGTCCAGCTGTTTCTGAGATATTCGCAGTTTGAGTTTGACTTGGGTTAATAGTCATTCTGCATTAGAATCAAATATTCCATAAGACCGATAGAAATGTTTAAACGTAAAATATCCCTAAAACCGTTAAAGATACAGGGTAGACAACTTAAATCTTTCTAAAGCGCCTTTGAAAGAAATTGTCAAAAAGTGGTAATTTAAGAAAATCGGTCCAGCTGTTTCTGAGATATCCGCAGTTTAAGTTTGACTTGGGGGAATAGTCTTTCTGCTTTAGACTCAAATATTCCATAACACCTTTAGATACATATGTTTAAACGCAAATATCCAGACAACCGTTAGACATACAGGGTAGACAACTTAAATCGTTCTAAAGCGCCTTTGAAAGAAGTATTCAAATAGAGGAAATTTAAGAAAATCGGTAAAGCCGTTCCTGAGTTATCCGCATTTTAAGTTTGACGTGGGGAGTATTCAGCTTTTCATCTTCAGACTCAAATATCCCGAAAACTGTTAGAAATACAGGGTAGACAACTTAAATCTTTCTAATGCGCCTTTGTAAGAAATTTTCAAAAAGTGGTAATTTAAGAAAATCGGTCAAGCTGTTTTTGAGATATCCGCAGTTTAAGTTTGCCTTGGGGCAATAGTCTTTCTGCTTTAGATTCAAATATTCCATAAGACCGATAGAAATGTTTCAACGCAAAATATCCCTAAAACCGATAGAGATACAGGGTAGACAACTTAAATCTTTCTAAAGCGCCTTTGAAAGAAATTGTCAAAAAGTGATAATTTAAGAAAATCGCTGAAGCTGTTCCTGAGATATCCGCTGTTTAAGTTCGACTTGGGGGAATAATCTTTCTGCTTTCGACTCAAATATTCCATAAGACCGATAGATATGTTTAAACGCTAATATCCCGACAACCGTTAGACATACAAGGTTGACAACTTAAATCTTTCTAAAGCGCCTTTGAAAGAAATTTTAAAAAAGTGGTAATTTAAGAAAATCGGTAAAGCCGTTCCTGAGTTATCCGCATTTTAAGTTTGACTTGGGGGAGTATTCAGCTTTTCATCTTCAGACTCAAATATCCCGAAAATTGTTAGATATACAGGGTAGACAACATAAGTCTTTCTAAAGCGCCTTTGAAAAAAATTGTTGAAAAGTGGTAACTTAAGAAAATCGGTCAAGAAGTGGTAATTTAAGAAAATCGGTCAAGCTGTTCCTGAGTTATCCGCATTTTAAGTTTGACTTGGGGGAGTATTCAGCTTTCCATCTTCAGACTCAAATATCCCGAAAACTGCTAGATATACAGAGTAGACAACATAAATCTTTCTAAAGCGTCTTTGAAAAACATTGTCTAAAAGTGATAATTTAGGAAAATTGGTCAAGCTGTTTCTGAGATATCCTCAGTTTAAGTTAGACTTAAGGAAATAGTCTTTCTGCTTCAGACTCAAATATTCCATAAAACCGATAGATATGCTTAAACGCAAATATCCCCAAACCGTTAAACTAAAAAATACGTTAAACTAAAAAATATCCCTAAAAAATACCGTTAGATATACAGGGTAGACAACTTAAATCTTTCTAAAGCGCCTTTGAATTCAAAAAGTGGAAATTTAAGAAAACCGGTCAATCTGTTTCTGAGATATCCGCAGTTTAAGTTTGACTTGGGGGAGTATTCAGTTTTTTTATCTTCAGACTCAAATATCCCGAAAACTTTTAGATATACAGGGTAGACCACAGTTTTTCACGACCATTAAAGCTTTCCTTAAAGTGGTAATTTAAGAAAATCAGTTTTGCCGTTCCAGAGATATCCGTGGTTAACTTTTGACTTGGGGAATACAAAAAAATTCCCTTTTAGGTATTTTCTTATGCGTCACTAACGAAAATTAATATTGTACGAAAACTTATCTGGTTGAAACAGTAGCTGAATTGTTAAAATCTATACATGCATTATTGCATTTCAATTATGTATTCTGTAAAGAGCATTTTAACCTCAATGTTGGAATTTCCAATAACGCCCTTTGTAGTGGACCTGTGAAATTAAAAGCCAGTAGATAATATCCTCTCACAAAGAACCAAAATTCAATATAGGAGAACTTGAAATAACTATAAAAGGGAAATTTAAAAAAAATGAATAAGCGTTCAATTACGAAAATTTTTCGACCATCTGTTCTCTGCGGAGAGATCACGTTCATTAAAAAGTATGGGCTTTGGATGGGGACGTTTAGGGTAGAAAGCGTTTTTACCCTTCTCGTTCTACTGGGCGACTAATTAAGGAGGCCAGGGTAAAAGTGGGGCGAGAGGTGATAACAGTAAAATCTAAGTGTTATCGTTGAGGATTACAGCGGCCGGAGCATTAGCCGCCTTTTCCCTTTATCAAAGTTACCAAACCCGGAAGGGCGGCTTAACTCTTGTTACACAAACCGAACGTCCCCGACTTAGAATACGAATTTTCAATCTCAAAAGCCAAATCGTAAATCGTAATGGAGTCCAGGCGTAAAATTAACTACGCACCATCCCTTATTAGGGTCGTGTTGGCTTCCAACTATGCGTGATTAGACCTGAAAGGGCCACTGTGACCAACAAGGTAAAACCATTATAATCTGCTATTGACTCCTATAGTTATCTAATGGAACCCTATGACAATAATTGTTTGCAATAAAAGCATTTCATTGCTTCTGTAATACCAACATATGTATTTACTCAACTATAAATTTTGACAGTACTATTTATATAACAAAGTGAATATTGTATTTACACTTCAATGTATCAAGTCAGATAATATCGCCTTTTAAAGGCACATACATTCAGGAATTTTCGTCATAATTTGGTCATAGAGCAAAAAGAGAAGAACTTTTATTTCATAATTTTATTAAGATTTTGTTCCTTTCGTCATAAAACCAAAATGTCATAAATTCGTCATACTACAAATTGTCTTAAAATGGAGGAAACATTTGAAGTGGGGAGCCTACTTCACCCTCCGTGTCATCTTCGTCACTCCCACGCTAGTAAACCGTTTTGATTTGGAGATAAAACGACAGAAAGCGCCTCGATCGACTAAGAAGTGTACGTTCTTTTATATCCACCTCCATTTTATGACGATCCCATATCATTATGACGAGATGTTTTACGACGAAGGTTCTCTAAAAAATTTGATAAAATTGCTTGAGGTATCAACGTTTAACCTCGAAGACATAATCCCTGCGGTAAAAAATATTAAAAGCTATAACGCCCAAGCACAATATGACACTTTTTTTTTCTCCTTTCGCCTTCCCAAAACCTGAATATGGTTTAAATGACAAAAGAGACTCCAAGCTTTTGTAAACTAGAAAAGCTCCATTGGAAGTTCAGATTACAAAGTCCCTTTAGACTCGAACAAATTGAGTTCCGGACGTGTTAGGTTTTGGAAGGACAAAAAAAACCGGGGGGAGAGTTAAACCCTTCCATATTCACGTTTTTTCCTCCGTGAAATTTTTACACAAACATTCGATATTTTACGGTAAACACGAAAAATCCCAAATCATTTATTTAAATTTTTTCAGTTTCCGATTATAAAGAAATTATAAAGTTATACTGAAGTTTTATCTAACATATTAATATTCAAGGGACCCTCCATTGTTTGTACATTAACTTCCATACTTAAAAGTTATTCCGCAAAGACTGTAATGAAAATTCCTTTCTTTTCTTCCACCTGTGTTTACCCCCTTAAAAGAAATACGGCCACGTAAATTTATGAAAAAATTCTTTCTCCAGTTATTTAACGGTTTTTAAAGGGAAATTTCGTAGCTCACCTGTCTGCGTAACTTTTAAAAAAGGGGGTAAAAAACAAAAGAATTTTTAGGATTTCCAATACCTACCGACATTTTTTAAAAATTATTTACTGGAATTAAATTTTTCTGAATTATTTCAAAACGTTGGAGATTTTTTTCATGGAGAAGCTTTTTTTCTTACGCCATGAAAGAAAAAGATGACAACTTTTAATATTTATTTTTAACGTACAAACTTTTATAATAATATATAATGGTGAGGAGGAAAAGGGGTGCGAGGATACGCGGAAGGAACGCGCGTGGAGACTTTGTCTAAACAATGGGGTAATTTAAATTCATAAGAGGGTCCGGAGGGGTGCGAGGAGTTGTCATTAGGAGGTCCCCCAGACGTATAAATGAGAAGATGGCGGGAAGGGAACACTTATTAGGAGATGCAAATGGGCCTCTTTCAATTCTTAGCTACCGTTAGTGCTTCCAGAGTTAGATTCTCGAAAATGGTAAGGGACGAAACTAGTTTTACAACCCCTTAATTGTTTCGATCCCAAGTTTACAAATAAATATAAATAAAAACAATTTTTATATCTTGGTATAATATCTTTTAGGTAGTTCAAAAAATGTTGTCCTTTTTTGTGATTTCAGAGGGGGAAAAATCTTGCCTATACAGGGTGTCCGGAAACACATGGCATCTGGGAGAGCGTTAAAAAGTGGTTTTTATGAAAAAAAGTTACCTAAATGTAAACCCCCCTTAATTTAAATCAAAGAATTTGATGGTGTAGTTTAAAATGCGCCTGGATATACAGGGTGTCCCTGACACAACCTAACTTCGTTATTTCAAAGGAGAACCCCTATTTTTTATTTCAGATTCGTAAACTACGCAAAATTTCAAGTAGATTTGACTATTTTTGAGACTATTTTCGACAACTTTAAAAAATGTCAAATTTTAGCGTTTTTTGCGCTAAAATCCGTTAAAATCGACCTAAGAGAGTCATTTTTTTTAATTCCACTTATTTTTTCCGAGTTAAGTTATAACCCAAATTTTTAGTTCAGAAATTAAAATTAACAGTTGTTGAAAGGAATTTTTCTTTCGGATCACAAATTTTGAAAGAGCTGCAGCGTCTTTAGTGTTTGTGCATCAAAAATTAAAATTCCGTTAACAAATCGCTAATTTTCATTTCTGAAGTAAGAAATTTGGGTTCTAACTGGAAAAAAGGCAGTTAGTGACGGAATCTCGTGATGCAGAATGCAAAGATGCTCGAATTTGTGACAGTTGGAATCTTCGGGAAAAAAATAACAGGAATTACAAAAAAAAAAAAAAAAAAAAAGGTCTCGTAGGTCGATTTTAACGGATTTTAGCGCAAAAAACACTAAAATTTGACATTTTTTAAAGTTGTCGAAAATGGTCCTAAAAATACTCCTGGAACACATTATTTAAAGTGGCTTTAATAAAATTTTAAAATAAACATTTTCAAAAGCACTATTAGTCACAAATGTTGATAAAAGCATTTCAAATTAAGTCTCCAATGGGCCAGATTTTCGGAAATTACTCTTGGTTTTACAAACAAAACAAAATTTTTAGGCGTTCCTTTATTTTAGGCTAAAAACCACGATTAATAAAGAGAAACTCCCTTTTTACCGGATTTTTTGGCTTTCATCATCTATTTTAAAGGCTTATCCTGATGTTTTGAACAAAGAAACCCCGATTAAAATTATCTTGTTTTTCCTCGATTTTTAGCCTCATTTTTTTGGACTTTTTTTTGGCCTTGAACCCACTTTTTCAACACATTGTTCAGCATGAACCTGGTATTTCAGTACAATAACGTAAAATTTTGTTTTGAGAGCCTAAAAATTGCCTAAATTATATTTTGATGTTATTCCTTTTTCGGAGAGGTGATAATAACGCCTCAGAAGGGATTTTAAGTAAAATCTGTACCCCCATCCAACCTCGATTCTTAAAGTGCACATCTGAAGGAAAAATAGGGTGGGAACAGTAAGAAGGGAGAGAGGTATTTTTAAGGTACCCTGTATATTTTTCTGGAAAGCGTGAAAATTCTCAGATTAGAGTTTATCAGCCCAAATACCCTAAAATCAATAATGTTCTTAGTCAAGAGTTTAAATTAGGTAAGTATTTCACAAAAAATGCGTGTAACCTGGAAATTTTTGCACAGAAGTTGTTAAGAATAGGCTGAATAGGCTAAGCCCGCATGACTTGCAAGTAGTGCGGGTAAATTTTTTTTTTTTGACAAGAAAAAATGATTTTTTTAGTCGAAGGGAGGAATAATAAGAAGGGGAGGTAATGTTTTATGCGTCCTAATGACCGCATTTCCATACAAGATCCTCGGTGGGGAAGTGTCGCTTTGACCAGACTCAAATGACCGTTCATTTACATTCAAAGCTTTCCGAGCGACATAAAAACGTATAGAAATAAAGAAAAAAAAAGAGAAGAGATTTTCCGATTGAAAATTTGATCCTTTTTCCACGGGGTAGTTGGACCACGTTCCGGCAATTGACGTCGGCCGACTCAGCCTCACAAAATACAATAACAGTGTATCTAAAGGCGGGGGTGACTCACCCTTAGAAACGTGTGGAGGGAGCCTCTGAAAAGGTGCCTCGGTTTTCATTACTGCGGTCCGGAGAGTTCATTAGGAGCCAAACAAAAGGAAGTGTCCCCAAGTTCTGGTCACGTTCGACCCCTCCTTTTATACACCACTGGGGAGAGGGGCTGACTCTCCAAACGCGGACAATCTTTCGTTTAAACAATATATTTCTCAGTTTACAATTGGATAAGAAAATCTTTTTATATAAAACAAAAAAAAGATAGCAATAAAAGGGAATAAGAAGAACAAAGTCTGTTAATTTGAGAAACAGGACAGTGGGAGGACGTACAAGACGGATTGAACTAAAGTAAATTAAACGGACCCCTTCTCCTTCTGTCATCTAAGAAACGGCCCTTGGCGCCATTTTGTCTCTCTTTATATTAAAGAGAGTAATAAGAAGAATCTGACAAGTCTAGGTTATTATTAAATTTTTTCCTCCCGTGATATTTTTATTATTTAAACAAGGATGAAATTAAAGCAATGAATTATCGACAAAGGTTAATAGAAAGGGGGAGATAAAAAAAAAAAAGATGTCACCGCCTGAGGAACAAATGATTAGCGGGAGCGGAAAAGCAAAGAGTAGGAAAGAAGACAAAAGGCTAATTACCCTCGAATGATAATGAGGGAGTGAAGGAGCTAAGTAAACAGCTAGCCTCTCTCCCTTCTTACTGTTCCCACCCTATTTTTCCTTCAGATGTGTACTTTAAGAATCGAGGTTGGATGGGGGTACAGCTTTTACTTAAAATCCCTTCTGAGACGTTATTATCACCTCTTTAGGCAATTTTTAGGGGATCAAAAACACAATTTTACGTTATTGTACAGAAGACCCTGGTTCATGCTGAAAAATCTGTTGAAAAAGTGGGTTCAAGGCCAAAAAAAGTTCAAGAAAATGAGGCTAAAAAACGAGGAAAAACTCAGATAATTTTATAAATCGGGGTTTCTTGGTTCTAAAAATCAGGATTAGCCTTTTAAATAGATAATGGAAGCCAAAAATCCGGTAAAAAGGGATTTTCTCTTTATAAATCGTGGTTTTTAGGCTCAAATAAAGGAAATATCGTCAATTATATAATTTACGCAATTTTTAGGGGCTCAAAACACAATTTTACTTTTTCGTTCAGAAGACCCAGATTCGTGCAGAAAAATCTGTTGTAAATGTGGGTTCTAGGCCAAAAAAAGCCAAAAAAAGAAAATGAGGCTTAAAAAACGAGGGATAACCCAGATAATTTTATAAATCGGGGTTTCTTGGTTCAAAAAATCAGGCCTTTTAAATAGATAATGTAAGCCAAAAATCCGGTAAAAAGGGATTTTCTCTTTATAAATCGTGGTTTTTAGGCTCAAATAAAGGAAATATCATCAATTATATAATTTACGCAATTTTTAGGGGCTCAAAACACAATTTTACATTTTTGTTCAGAAGACCCAGATTCGTGCAGAAAAATCTGTTGAAAATGTGGGTTCTAGGCCAAAAAAATGTCAAGAAAATAAGGCTAAAAAACGAGGAAAAACCCTGATAATTTTATAAATCGGGGTTTCTTGGTCAAAAAAGTCAGGATAAGCCTTAAAAATAGATAATGAAAGCCAAAAAAGGGGAGTTTCTCTTTATTAATCGTGGTTTTTAGGCTCAAATAAAGGAAAACTAGAAACTTTTGTTTTGTTTGTAAAACCAAGGGTGATTTCCGAAAATCTGGCACATTGTAGAATTAATTTGAAATGCTTTCATTAACTAGTGCTTTTGAAAATGTTTATTTTAAAATTTTATTAAAGCCACTTTAAGTAATGAGTTTTAAGAGTAAATAAACAAGGTTGACCGAAGTTCATTTTAAGTTAGGGCTCAAAACAAGTGGAAAAGGGGCGGGGGGGTCCATTAGTTTGCACAGAAACAATAAGTTGGGACGTTTCACAAAGGAGTTTCGTTGGAATGGTCCGCGGGGGGCGGTGAAGGGCTGGGGGTGAAGGGCTCCCTTGTATTTGTGAAGCTGTTTCCCTCGGATATTGCCGTCCCGGAGGGAGACAATGACGTATGACGTCACGGCTGACCGGCCGGCCTTCTCCGCTATAGTTGTAGAGGCTGGGTGCGTTCGAGAGGGAAGGTCGAACAATTTGTCAACGGAAGGCATTAGTGTCCGAACCCTTCGCCCACAAAAGAGCCCCCGGGACACTTCAACCCCTTTTTTCCTCCCACCCCGCACACTAATCCTTAACAACCAATAATGTCCAATATTCAAAATTTCGTCTTTATTAATTTTCTTTTTTTTCTTTATTTCCTCCACACGCAACATGTGCAGACGGGCCGCAGACTGCGGTGAGATCAACCCTCATCCCTTCCCGTTTCCCCTCTTGAAAACCCCTTACGGGAGGAAAAGGGTTGGGAGAGAATAACTGTAAAATATGTGCGCCTGACACTTTAATTAGAGATGAAAAACGAGGCTTGGAAACTGTTTTAATTTAGTTTGAAGGCACACCCCACACTCCTTTTTTAACCCGCTTTTAGGGCGCATACTCACCAACACACACAAGAATACTAATAAAAATTCATTGTTCCTCCGCAGCTCAGTCACATCGACATCGGCCCACTGATAAATGTCTTTCAAGAATGAATAAAAATATTGATAAAACACTTTTTTGTAACGTTTTTCACAAACGTAAAGGAAGATCAAAAAATCAAAATCTCGAAAAAAAAATGGGAAAAAAACAAATTTAAAATTAATGTTCTTTTGAAAAAATAAATAAAATTTGAAAGTTAAATTGAATTCGTCGATAACAAGGCTGTCCTGAGGGAAATCAAAAGGTTTTGGTGGCAGCGGTGTAAAGCAGTGAAAAAATACCCTTTCATTAATTCCAGGCTTTACCGCCGGGTGTAAACTACATAAAATCGAACAATCCTTACCCTCTTTTAAAAATCAGCATGCGAAACCCGATTCGGAAAATAAAGTTATGAAACTCGCAATATTGGAGACATTTCCTTACAAATGGCGATACGAGTGTAATAAGAGGGGTGGAAGAAGGCTTTCCCCTGAAACGTCTTCGATTCACGAAGAATCCTGATCCTTCTGATAGGTAAAAGGCTTCACATAAACTAAAACACCGTAGACAAATCGTGGGTTTTCTCAACGACGAAGACACGTTTTCAGAATTCTTACGAGCGAATCAAATTGAGGCACTTGAAAATACCAACATTTTTTATGGTTAAATCATGTAAAATTTTTTTTACATTAAATCGTGATAAATTTTATTTCATTTATTTTTACCCTCGAGGCTCCGTTAGAATGACTTCACAGTTAAATCCACCGGCAAAATGTATCCAGTCAGATTCATCCTGAAAATGTTTTTTTAAATGTTTTTTCTTTTGTTTTTACTCCCTTTTACCAACCATAATATTTTTTAAAACATCAAATCCAATATTTCCCTCGCTTTTTCACGAAATTGTTTCACCCTTCATTTAACAGCTTTCAAAAATAATTCATCCAACCGTGGAAATGTGTCTGTTGTTGAAAAAAAAAGAAAAGAGAACAGAAAAAAACTCAGAAAAACATTTTTCTATGCTGTTTTTAAAACATGCATGTATTCTTGAAAAAGAATAACATAGGTTAAATTTTTTGACAATAGAAATCCTGAGGGGGACTTTTATGGGAGGAGAGAAATTACATTATTACAGTTTTGAGTTAATTTCCAAGTAATTAATCTACAAGTGAACATTTTGCCGGTAGTAGGGAGGACGGAAACGTCGGTGGATGGGAAGGGTCGAAGTTCAGATTCCCCTTTCCCGTCCCGCTGATATTAGCGGTCCCTCGCCACAACCGGTTTGTTAATGGCGGGACATTTGTCCTCGGGACAGGGGTTATAATTAGTCTTAAGACTCGTCTCCATTGTCCTTTACCCAAACCGAAAACGTCCTTTCTCGGACCCGGAGGCCGAGGTGCATCCGAGATTATGAATTGCCCCCGGATACACAAAGAGGGTACGTCTTTGTCAGCGACCTAATGACCCCGAAGCCCTTTGTTTCCACCTTCCTTGAGGCCTCGATTTACACAGCAAAAACCTTTCCGTCTAATTTATTGTCCGGGAATTGTAGTGACACACCTGAGAATTACTTCATCTATTAATCACAACTTAGATTTTTCAAGAAAAAACAAAATCAGTTAAATAAATCGATTTATCTTCACGCATCGCTGGTTAAACTACTAAAAGTACTAGTTTGAAGAGCTTCCAACGAAAACTTCTCTTTAAGGAACAATGTAGGAGGGGAAAGTATATAGGAGGGGAGGTATAAGTCAGGTGAAATATAACAGAGGGGGAAGTATACGGGAACGAAAGTATAACAAAATGGGATGTATAAGCGAGGGAAAGTATGAAGGAGGGGGAAGTATAAGGGAGGGGAAGTAAAAGCAAGAGAAAGTATAAGGGAGGGGAAGTATTGAAATGGAAAGTATCAGGGAGGGGAAGTATAAGGGAGGGGAAGTAAAAGCAAGGGAAAGTATAAGGGAGGGGAAGTATTGAAATGGAAAGTATAAGGGCGGGGAAGTATAACGGAGGGGGAAGTTTTTTCCAAAAATTTTCCAGGTTTTCTTTTTTTTTTTTTTAATTTTCCGAGTTTAATTTTTTTTAATTTTCCAAGTTTTTTGTTTTTTCGAAAAATTTTCCGAGTTTTTTTTCGAAAATTTTTTAAAGTTTTTTCTTTGTCAAAAAAAAAATTTTTTTTCAAAAATTTTCGGTTTTTTTTTTTAAATTTGCGTTTTTTTTTTAATTTTTTAAGTTCTTTTTTTTCGAAAATTTTTTAAGAGTCATGGTAGAAATAATGGACTCTTTGGCCTAGGGATGTGCCTCTCGTAATGGGTAGAAGTATGAAATTTCTTCCTACTAAAAAAATAATAATTATTAAAAAGTGGCGATTTTTTTACACCGAAAATTCCGAAAAAATATAAGGAGTATTTGGTGAAAATTTGGTGAAAATCGGCCCAACGGTTCGGCCGCAGGAATTTTTTAAAATTGCAAACAGCCATATCTCCGCCATTTTTTTCATAATTCAAAAATCGCCCTCGTCACATTCTTCTTCACCGGCTAAAGAAATTTTTGTGAAAATTTGGTGAAAATCGGTTGAAAACTGTAGCCGTAAAGTGTTCCGGAAAAAAACTGCTACGGCCGGCCGGCACCACAGACAAAGTTGAGAGCAATATTCGATTCTCCGGGGTCTGGAAGACCCTTCCCCAAAAATCCGACGAGGAGGGTATCACAATAACTTCTTAAAGGAAGTTAAAAACGTTTTTATCATTATAATCCTCCAGGTAACCTCAATGTAAGAAAAGTACAAAAAATGGCGAGTCGTGACGTCATTTTTTGAGAATTTAATTATAACTGAAATAACCCTGCAGTGTGGCTTCTCTATCAAATCTAACCATTATGTTTTCAAATAAAGCAATCTTTTTGATGGAGTTCGATTGAAACGTTCCCTGTCTCTGGATTTTAAAAAGAAATCATCCTCCCTCCTCTTTTTCGAAGGTTTTTCCACCCCCTTAAAAGGGCTTATCAACAGGAGTAAATTATTTCATTGCCGCTCTATTGGAGCAAATTTCAGAGACCCTCCTTTACCGAGTCCCCGACCCTCAACACCATTCTTGCGACACTTCACCGTCCCGACGTCGAAAACTTTGATTTTCGCTCTGCTAGCTTCTCATCCTATCAACTCCGACGTCGTTATTAGATAGACAGGCGCCTCTTTTCCGCTTATAACGACCTCCTGAAAGCCCCCCTTTTTTCTTCACGCCTTTTGTTTTACAAAATTGAACACCGATTAAATCAAAACGACGAATCAAAACAATTTTTTTTTAAAGCTTTTTAGATTGAAAAAAATTCAAAGATTAGCTATCGAATAACGTCGACCTAAATCCGAACGTAACGGATTTAAATTTGTATCGCATTGAGCCCCATTTTCCTCTCTGGAATGGGGAAGCTATTTAACAAATCCTATTCTACCCCATCTGTCCTGTAGGCTGAGGATTTAGTGGCCTAGTTCGATCTAGTATGATTGAGCCGTCCGAAAAATCGGTTTAGATTCTACGCTTTCGGGATATCGGCTGAATTTAAGGCACGCCGACTAATCTCTAGAACATTGAACCGTAATTTAAAAGTAAAAAGGATTTCGCAGGACCAGCTGACTACGGTGGGAAAGGTTGACCAGCCTGTACTACGACACTTTTGAACTTAGGATTCGTCGTTCGTCGTTACGGGGGGCTAAAAATCTGCCAGACACCCCTATTTTTATCTTTAATAAACAAACGTTTTTTTCTCGTTTTTGAGGGCCGTTTATGAGCGATATTTTACATCAGCGTGGAGGGAATAGCCTGGAGCAGTCGAGTAAAAAGCAAAAATGTATTTATACTTTTTCTTCCGCGTGTTGGAGTATGTCGGAAAATTCCACCCTCCCTTCCAGGATATAACATCGGACCCCCCGGCCCCTCCATCGACCCTCGAGGGTTTTCCTCATGCCTCCATGATCCGGCATCGCAAATTTCCGGTCTCCCCTCAGAAACACCGCACCCACTTGGTATTTTCTCAAAATTTATTACCAGAACAATAAATAAAAACAGAAGCCAGACTGGAAATTAAAGAAAATCAATTCCAGGGGAATCTCCGTTGACTTAAAAATTCCATAAAAATAGCGAACATTCTATTTTTTTTACCTGCGTTCCCGTCATTCTCCAAGATGAGCCTCCTCACCTGATACCCACACATTGTTTGGTAACATGATTATGTTTACCGCCGCTTCAAGGCAATGTTTGCCGCAAGCTAATTTAAACTTAGGCTTCTCAGATAACCTGACGAACCTCGCACCGGTAACGGGAAATTCCAAGAAATCTCGATTACTAACCTTTTCGAGGCTAAAAGTTCATCGGTGCAGTATCTTAAGGCGAAAGGGGATTTGGAGCTTGGACAAAGACGGCGATATGAGTGCGAGGGAGAGAGAAAACCGAAATTTTGTTCAGTTCTCACGCTTCTAAAATTGGTCCTATTTGATTTTTTCAAATTGGAATGTACTCAGTATTACAGTACAAAATTCTGTATCTATAGATTCTGTATCTATATCGAAAGAAAAATAAAAATTTCCGCCAACACTGATGTAGACGGGCGGCGAACATCAAACGGAAATTCGCATTTTCGCGTTTCGGACGCCATTTTTTATCCGATTTTTAAAATACTAACGTCTTTGGATTCAGGATTTTTTGACGATTCTGGGCTGTTGTCCACTTTTTCAAATTTTGCAAAATTTAAAATTTTGGCTCAAAATTTTGATTTTGGCGGCAAAAAAAAATTTTTTTTTAGATACAGAATTTTCTACTGTACCACTGAGTAAATTCCAATTTGAAAAAATCAAATCGGACCAATTTTAGAAGCGTGAGAACTGAACAAAATTTCGGTTTTCTCTCTCCCTCGCACTCGCATCTTCTGTCTCACAAAGAGTTGCCACACTTGTCGTCCCCTTTCACCTTAAGATTGGTAAAATATTAAAAAGTCCTCCCTGTTGCTTTCTATCGAACATGTGTAAGTAAATCATGGGAAGAACAATGGTTCTATGTCGGTTTTGTTGTGAGGGAGAGCATGCAACTCGGGCGTTCTCCCTTCGTCCTATAAAGGCGATTAATCAACTTCAAAAACAGATTTGTGGCCTGAGGGTGGAAAAAGAGAAGGGAGGGCGAGAGATAGGTTGGAAAACGATGGAAAATCGAGGTCGGGCGGTTCTCTGGTTTTCCACGCGTTGATTTTTTTCCCCATCTCCAAACCTCCGCTTTAATTGAGGCCTTTCGTTTCAACTGACCTCCAATGAGGTAAAAGAGAAATTTTTTTTAATAATCCAACCTAAACCGTTGTTTATAAACAACAGGTGCGTTTCCTGATTATAAAACAAATTTTTAAAAATGATGTAGTAAAACTTCTAGGAAATATTCTTTGAAAGCAGGTCACGTATTAATTCACCTTTTTTCTTTCTCTATAAAAAAAGGATGCAGAAAAAATTAAATAACCAGAGCCTCGCTTATTTTCATGACCCTCTTAGACCGTCGACAAAAGTTCGCTATACAAAAAGAGTAAAAATCTATTTTGAAAAGTGTTTTTGTTACCCTGTGAGCTTCGGGTTCGCCATATGACGTAAAGAGACTCGAGGTTTAAAAGCATTCTAAGCATCAACAAATAAGGTTTATTATTAAGAGCTAGGGTTTCATTCGTGTCGGTAAGTGAAGGCGGTCGGGGTATATTCTCTACCGCCTTCGCTTTAACGTCTACCTGCCCCCCCTTCCTCTATGTATGCAATATAAAGGGAAAAGCAGAAGGGGTTTAAAAACACTCGCCTCACCTAATATTGAAAACTTACGAGGTTGGGGAACAAATTTAATTCCAGCTTTAAGCCCACCCACGTCGCATATTCCTGGTTCCACGTTTATTTAAAAACATTTCAATTTTTTATACTTAGGTACGTGATCAAAATAACTTAAGGGATAATAGTTGTTATGAAAACTGAGTGACCAATCGACTAAAGCAGTGTTTCTCAACCTTTTTGAAGCCTGCCCCCCCCCCCCTGTAAACAAGCGACACCGCCAAGGGGAGCTTGAAAACGGGAGCCGGATTGTAGGTTTTCGGTCCAAAGGGCCGGATTATAGGTTTTCCGACCAAAGTTTCAGAATACAGGTTTTTTGGACCAAAGGGCCGGTTATAGGTTTTCCGACCAAAGGGCCGGATTATAGGTTTTCCGACCAAAGTTCCAGAATATAGGTTCTTTTGGACCAAAGGGCCGGATTATAGGTTTTCCGACCAAAGTTCCAGAATATAGGTTCTTTTGGACCAAAGGGCCGGATTATAGGTTTTCGGACCAAAGGGCCGGATTAAAGGTTTTCGGACCAAAGGTCCGGTTATAGGTTTTCCGACCAAAGGGCCGGATTATAGGTTTTCCGACCAAAGTTCCAGAATATAGGTTTTTTGGAGCTAGGTTTTCCGACCAAAGTTCCAGAATATAGGTTTTTTTGGAGCTAGGTTTTCCGACCAAAGTTCCAGAATATAGGTTTTTTGGACCAAAGGGCCGGATTATAGGTTTTCGGACCAAAGGGCCGGTTATAGGTTTTCCGACCAAAGGGCCGGATTATAGGTTTTCCGACCAAAGTTCCAGAATATAGGTTTTTTGGAGCTAGGTTTTCCGACCAAAGTTCCAGGATATAGGTTTTTGGACCAAAGGGCCGGATTATAGGTTTTCGGACCAAAGGTCCGAATTAAAGGTTTTCCGACCAAAGGGCCGGGTTATAGGTTTTCCGACCAAAGTTCCAGAATATAGGTTTTTTGGACCAAAGGGCCGGATTATAGGTTTTCGGACCAAAGGGCCGGTTATAGGTTTTCCGACCAAAGGGCCAGATTATAGGTTTTCCGACCAAAGTTCCAGAATATAGGTTTTTTTTTGGACCAAAGGGCTGGATTATAGGTTTTCGGACCAAAGGGCCGGTTATAGGTTTTCCGACCAAAGGGTCGGATTATAGGTTTTCCGACCAAAGTTCCAGAAAATAGGTTTTCGGACAAATTAAAAAAAGGACTCACCCTAACGCCCCAAGCTACTTAGCCATTGCCCCCCATCACCCAAATTTTGCATAACGCCCCCCCAGTAACTTCTCGGCGCCCCTGTTGAGAATCACTGGACTAAAGGGAGAATTCTGGAGAAGAAGCGGCAATTTCTAGATCTTACCACCGAAGCGCCTCGATCTTTCCTTTCACAGCCGCTTGTGATGGAGTATCTCCGTCAATCGAAATCAACTACCTATTTGGTTTCTTCTCCCCAAAAGTTAATGTCATGGGAAGACTGAGGGTGAGATGACTGAGGCAAAGGTGACCGTGCAAAGCGGTACGCTGTAGAAAACGGTCCAAAACCCAGTGAAAAGATGTTTAAACACCCGAACACCCGATAAAACGGATTCTAAACCTGAAAATCAAGATAAACAACTCAAAATTCAGTGAATTCCAGTTAGAACTGAATTTCTGTTGTATGGAATCAATCCTGAATAAAAAAGAGAAAGAGAAAAAAAAGTGGTGTCAGATTTTAATGAAAGTGATCACAAGGAACCTATTGAATAGAAAATAAGAAGGAACCGTTTTATGGGCTCGATTTGGAATCGAAAAATCGTTATGTAGATTGAACGACCTTTTTCCCTTCTTCCTATCGCCATTAAGATGTAAAATTTTCAACATTGAAATTGAGAAGGTTAGAAAGAAAAATTATTATTTAAAAAATAAGGAAGTCATGTTGACTTCTGTTAAAACTTTTCGTTAACCACAGTTTTTTTCTCTTTTAACTCCGTTTAGCGGCATGTAGTTTCCCCTTTGTACCCCGCCTTCCGCATTAAACTACTTTTCGCGTTTTGGTCGGATAACGTTCGAGGAGAGTTTCTGTTGCGGGATAACTTTTAATTGTCGAGTAAAGTAGAAAACCGTTTTGCTTCGTCGGAGGCGATTTTCGTATTTTCCTAGGATAGGTACAACTATCGTTATACAGGTAGGTCTCCTTTGGGTACGCCTCTCAAACTTAGATTGGACCCAACTTTTTCCCTTTACATTCGAAACTTCTTCCCCCTTATTATAATTATAATTAAGATGACGACATGCTCCCTTCTTCCCTCATAATTAAATGGATCAACCCTTCTGAGTTCCAGATTATTCAACACCTTTTTTATGCCATTAAAATATTCATGATGCATTTCTTTTTAAAAAAAATTCTTAAGCAATTTTTTTTGTTTATTTTGAATCTTTTTGTGCTGAAAAATGTTTAAATGAAGGTTTAAGCGTTCTTATATTATCTAAATCCTACATTTTCCCGTCTGGATCGTAAATTTTCGAAATAAAACTCCCTGGTATTAACATGGCCTAACAAGGGCACCGCTTAATATTCGGTGCCTCATTATACCCCATCTTTCAGGAAGATAGAAGGAAAAAAAAATCTACCGCTTGGCAGAAAACACCCGTTTCCGAGTCATTATGGTTGTCCGAGGGCGGGGAAAAAAAAAATTACCAGAACGGAAAAAGACATTTGAAAGATGGGAGTGGGTTGACGAGGGTCTAAAGTTCTTTGTCTACTCTCTCCGTGCGATATGAATACGTCAGAGTTGAAGGGGTTAGAAGAGAAAAGGGAGTAAAAAAAAGGTTTACAAATAGCGTTTCAAGGAAGGGAAAAAAACGGACAAAAAGTCGGTTTTTTCGTAAAGCTTTCTGATTGTGTTTTTAATAGTTAAAAAAGTGTTTTAACAAAAGATTAACATCCCTTGAAGTCTCCCACATCTCGAATAATTCATGCAAAGCGAGGAAGTTCATGAAAGCCTAAGTCATTCAGAATTCACCTCCGAGAACCTCATACAGTATATATAACTTGATCATAGCTTCCCGCCTTCCATTAGTTTTGATAAATTGCCCTACCTCGAAAGCAGTTTAACGTCGAACGCGCTCTCTGGTGTTAACTACTGTAACGAGCGAGGACAAGATCAAGTGGGGACGTAATTGAAATTACTCTTTCAATTCATGGGCCCTTTTCCGCGGGGGTTAACGCCGTTAAGGGCGTACAGTATACCGCCTTCGACTCCCCAGTTTCTTCTGTTTAATTAAATTTTATGTCGGTAAAGAATTGAACCTTAATTCTTAATTATCTAACATTTCTTTTTATAAAAATAAAATCTTTTCCCTATAGTGTACAGAAACACACGGCTAGAAGAGCAAAGAAAAGTTGTTTTAAGAAAAAAACAAACTTAAAAGAAAACCCCCCTTAATTTTAATAGCGGTGATGATTGTTGTTTCATCGCTGTGTTAATGTTCGTGTTCGTCGTGAGTCGACAATTGTGGGATGTTTCATCTCCACTAATAAAATTTAGAACGAAAGAAATTAGTTATGTTGTGTGTGATGTTTTTGACTCTGCGATATAAGACGATTTCAATGCCTTTCGGACGAAAAAATCCCTTTTTTACATATTTTTGCGCTTTAGCTACATCTGAAAACCGAGATTTTCCACAAGTTTCAGGGAAAAGAAACTCCAACTTTTACGGGTTTTTGCAAGATTTTCAAAATTTTTTTACAGAAAAACCTCATTTTTACAGGATTTTTAGATTTTTTCTTTCGTTCTCTCATGATTTTGAAGATTTATCCGTCGATAAAATCCCTTTTTTACATGTTTTTGCGATTTAGCTACATTTGAAAACCGAGATTTTCCACAAGTTTTAGGGAAACAAACTCCAACTTCTACAGGTTTTTGCAAGAGTTTCAACAATTTTTTACAGAAAACCCTCATTTTTATAGGATTTTTAGATTTTTTCTGTCGTTCTCTCATGATTTTGAAGATTTATCCTTCGATAAAATCCCTTTTTTACATGTTTTTGCGATTTAGCTACATCTGAAAACCGAGATTTTCCACAAGTTTTAGGGAAAAGAAACTCCAACTTTTACAGGTTTTTGCATGATTTTCAACATTTTTGAACACTTTTTTACAGAAAAACCTCATTTTTATAGGATTTTTAGATTTTTTCTGTCGTTCTCTCATGATTTTGAAGATTTATCCGTCGATAAAATCCCTTTTTTTACATGTTTTTGCGCTTTAGCTACATCTGAAAACCGAGAATTTCCACAAGTTTTAGGAAAAGAAACTCCAACTTTTACAGGTTTTTGCAAAATTTTCTACATTTTTTTACAAAAAAAAAAAAACCCTCATTTTTACAGAATTTTTATATTTTTCTGTCGTTCCCTCGAGATTTTGAAGATTTATCCGTCGATAAAATCAAATAAAATATCGAATAAAACTTTATTGTAACGTCTGATCCTAAAAAAAATATTAATAAAATTTATAGCGTATATTATTCCAAATATTTATCTTCCAAACATCATTCACTACATAAATAATTAATTAACTAATAAAATCAAAAATGTAAATAATTGTATAATAGGACAATACGTAGTAATTGGTAGGGGAAACTATTATTATAAGCTGTTTGATTATATCATGTATGCGCTTCCGGTTGGCGCCTACCTTGAGGCGAAATTCAATTAAACGCTGCGGTCTACGAGCCCGCATGACAATTTCCGTCTCCATGGTGATTCTCTTTTGTTTTGGGTTCTTCTAAATTATTTAAAATTTTGGATGTAAAGACCCCATTTTGAGTTCTTGGGAAAGATTTTTTTTTGTGCTTAGTTGAAAATGCCTACCAAAAAGCGTCTATCCGTAAATTTACCGAGCCACTAAACAGAGAGGGTCTATTAGTCCCTCCCTCCTTCACAATCCCCAATCCACCGACTGCCTTTTTTCCCTTTATTTATGTCTTTTAATCCAGAGGCCGACCGCTTCCTCTCCACCCCATAAAAGCTAATATAAATCTTGGACTAGTTTCTTCATTGCCCCCTCTACCTCATAACCCCTATCCAAACCCTTACGAAGTACCAAGCAAAAATTTCTCTCCTACCACATTTTTTTTTATCTTCTTCCAGAGGCATCCGCCGTATTAAATACAAAAGCCACTATAAGGGCGAGGTCATTATTTTAGTGTTTGTGGGTTTTCGGGTAAATTATTGTACACTGGATGTTCTGAAAGCGAAAAAGGAAAACAAAGAAATATAATTTATTTCTTTTGCCTTTTGCCAACTAGTTCAGTAAAATTGGGACAAATAGAAACAAATTTTAGATTTAGTTTCAGAAATTGGAGCTCCTCAAAAATTTTGCAATAAAAACGAGTTTGGGTGGCAAACTAAGTGAAATTTTCCAGAGGCCCTTAGTCCTATCTGGAAGATAATTTAAAGCCTAAACAGTCAGCTCTGGAAGCTGGACAAGTGCGCGATGCCCCTCAATCTAGCTAAGGGGTACTACTCATGGCATAACCCCCCCCCCCCGGGAATACAGGGTGTTCCAACTAGTGTGGACCAGCAACTTTACGGAAAAGCATTTAGTCCTATAAAAAAAAGTTTGGAAGGCGAATCGACTCCAATTGGTAGGTTTTTGTTTTGGTATACAGGGCACCTATACATAACCTCTTGAGAAAACTTTAAAAAATGCCAAATTTAGTGGATTTTAGACCAAAAAACCCCTTTTGGGATTTTTTAAAAATGTGGCATTTTTTTTAAATGTCCAATTTTGGCATTTTTTAAATGTACAATTTTGGTCCAATTTTGGCATTTATTTAAAAATGTCCAATTT
This sequence comes from Orius insidiosus, assembly GCA_014119065.1. Classification (NCBI taxonomy): domain Eukaryota; kingdom Metazoa; phylum Arthropoda; class Insecta; order Hemiptera; family Anthocoridae; genus Orius; species Orius insidiosus. Next base: position 46,329 of record JACGAQ010000356.1, on the reverse strand, counting down.
TTGACCAAAAAACCCCTTTTGGGACTTATTTAAAAATGTCCAATTTAGGCATTTTTTTAAAAATGTCCAATTTTGGCATTTTTTTAAAAATGTCCAATTTTAGACCAAAAAACCCCTTTTGGGATTTAATTAAAAATGTCCAATTTAGGCATTTTTTTAAATGTCCAATTTTGGCATATTTTTAAAAATGTCCAATTTTGGCATTTTTTTAAATGTCCAATTTTAGACCAAAAAACCCCTTTTGGTATTTATTTAAAAATGTCCAATTTAGGCATTTTTTTAAAATGTCCAATTTTGGCATTTTTCTAAATGTCCAATTTGGCATATTTTAAAAAATGTCCAATATTGGCATTTTTTTAAAAATGTCCAATTTTAGACCAAAAACCCCTTTTGGGATTAATTTAAAAATGTCCAATTTAGGCATCTTTTTAAAATCGTCCAATTTAGGCATTTTTTTAAATGTCCAATTTTGGCATATTTTTAAAAATGTCCAATTTTGGCATTTTTTTTAAATGTCCATTTTAGACAAAAAAACCCCTTTTGGTATTTATTTAAAAATGTCCAATTTAGGCATTTTTTTTTAAATGTCCAATTTGGCATTTTTCTAAATGTCCAATTTGGCATATTTTAAAAATGTCCAATATTGGCATTTTTTTAAAAAAATGTCCAATTTTAGACCAAAAAACCCCTTTTGGGATTAATTTAAAAATGTCCAATTTAGGCATTTTTTTTAAAAATGTCCAATTTTGGCACTTTTTTAAATGTCCAATTTTGGCATATTTTTAAATATGTCCAATTGGTATTTTTTTTAAATGTCCAATTTTAGACCAAAAAACCCCTTTTGGGATTTATTTAAAATGTCCAATTTTGGAATTTTTTTAAAAATGTCCAATTTTGGCATTTTTTTTAAATGTCCAATTTTGGCATTTTTTTTAAATGTCCAATTTTGGCATTTTTTAAAATGTCCAATTTTGGCATTTTTTTTAAACGTCCAATTTTGGCATTTTTTTTAAATGTTCAATTTTGGCATTTTTTTAAATGTTCAATTTTGGCATTTTTTTTAAATGTCCAATTTTGGTATTTTTAAAAATGTCCAATTTGGCATTTTTTTAAAAATGTCCTAAGAGTCATACAGTCAAGCAAACTTAAAATTTTTCGTAGATTACGAATCTGAAATTAAAAATTGGGTTCTTATTAAAAATAAATAAGTTGGTGTCGCACTGGGACACCCTGTACACCAAAATCGAAATTTGTTAATTGCAATCAATTTTTCATCAAAAAACAATGGGGCTTACATTTAACTTTTTTTGTAGGACTAAATGCTCTGTAAAGTAGCTGGTCCACTTTAGATGGAACACCCGTATAACATCTAGTTTGGGACAATAAGAGCCTTGTTCCAACCGAAGTTTGAAACTGATTTGAAACTCCTGGAGCATGCGCAGAAGGATTTACACGTCAGATGACTTCAGATTATAAGGACAAACCGAATCAATTTGACGTACAAATCCTTCTGCGCATGCTCCAAACTGCGGTTGGAACAAAGCTAATGATTTATCGAGAACCTTGGGTTTTAGTTTTCATAAGCAGCTAAGTAACCGGAGTGTTAACAAATAAAATATTTCAAGCGATACTTCAGAGTGTGAAACGACGTGGTTTTATGTCGGGACAAGGGACTAATAAATTCATCACCTCGGTAATTCTAGAGTTACCTCCGGCGTCATTTTCCTCCGTTCTTACGCAGAAAACGAGTTAAATATGGTAAATGTGACGGGGTTTTAAATTGAATTCGCGTGGTGAACCGAGAAGACGTTTCCTCAAGAGGGGAGAAGTGGGCGAGAGGGAAAAAAGGCTCCGCCTGACAATTACTTTGACAAAGATTTGTCACCGGCTTCGGTTACTGATTGAGTTATCTGATTTTTAAAGTTGAAAACGAGGAGGGAGAAAAACAGTCAAGAGGTTCCCCTCTCGACAAAATAAATTAGATAATGACGGATCAAGCTATTCGATATTTTGTAATCGAGTGATCACCATCTGCTATTTACCTTCTTCCCCTTTTTTTGCTGCCTTATTGAATGTTAATGAACTATCAATGGAATTTCGAGTAAAAATATCGGAAATATTTATAAGGAGGCTGTAGTAAAAGTAGCTCTGAGAAGGGAAACGAGATAAAATAAGTTTAATCTATTCACGGGCTATGTTTGCTAAGTTTTACACGTTCTTAGGGAAGGGGGAGGTTTGCGCTAAACTTCTCCCTTCTTCCTCCGCCCCTCGGCTTCTGTTCGTGGAAGCCCTTAACGCTGCCACCAGAATCCCCCGAGGCCCGGCTGCGTCGGATGGAGACGAAGCGAGGAGTAGAAGCCTTAATGAAATTGAAAGTCTAATATTGTTAGGAAAATTTTAATTTAACCCAAAGTGTATTGAGACGGAACGAATTTCGACCTGGGGTGTGAGTCGGAGCTAAAAGAATAATTTAAAGAAAAAATGTGGGGGTTAAACTTTTTATTTTTCTTTTCACCTTAAAACAATCTAAAAATTTTCAAAGATTTTATACCTTTATCAAATTAAGACCTTCATAGCATCATTTTCAGGTCAATTGAGAGCAAAAGGGCGTCAGGTGTGGCTGCCTCAATCAAATAGTGTCATGAACGGGGAGAAAGGGCTTTCGGTCATTTGTGGCTAAAACACTCTCCGATTAGAAAGGCGTCCGATTTAAATTGAATTTCCCTCATTTAGGCTTTCAACCCGAGGAATTCAACGCTGTAGAAACAGCTGAGAAAAAAAATCTTCAAATACTTGGCTTTGAAAGTTTGCTACACAGTTAAAAACAGATTTTTTATGTTTCTCTTACCCCTGTCGAACCATAAACATTTTCTTTCAAACAATTAACCAATAATAGAGGAAGAAATGACTGTGATAACGGGTATCTCACGACACGTTTCGGCATAAAAAGCATCGTCAGGTGAGCTATTCCCTCCATCACAATTTCTATCTTTTCACAGTGAACCCATCCTGTGAAACGCGTCGTGAGATACCCGTTGTCACAGTCATTTGAGGCGCTCCGGGTCCGAAGGGAGAACTCAACATCGGACAAATTTTTTTTTTCACTTTCAGATTCTAGACCTCTTGGTGAATACACCCATATTATTTTTATGTTGAGTTCGCCCTTTTTCCCCTTTAAATACTTAAAGACCGATATGCGGCAAAGCTCTAACTGCGATATCCGAGCGGATACGAAGGGCGAACTCCACATCCTAGTCCACAATCCCCACACCTTTTCCCATTCCAGGGCATGACTTTTCTGTTGAGTTCGTCCGTAACATAAAACTTTAAAATGGGAATATCTCGAAACTACGTTTTGTTGAGTTCGCCCTTCGTACCCGGAGCGCCTCATTTCTTCCTATATTATTGGTTAATTGTTTGAAAGTAAAATCAACCCCCTTGCGGAATACACTAGCATTAAAAATTAAAATGTAAACATTATCTTTTTCCAGGATTTTCAGGAGTTCTCCTAATTTATTTTTGGTTCTTGGGTGACCACCTTTTACCGGATTTTTTGGAGTCTTTCGAAAAAGATAATTAAGGCGCTTCGGGTACGAAGGGCGAACTCAACATCGGACAATATTTTTTTTTTTTTTTCATTTTCAGATTCTAGACCTCTTGGTGAATACACCCATATATTTTTTATGTTGAGTTCGACCTTTTTTCCCCTTTAAATACGTAAAAACCGATATGCGGCAAAAAACTGCGATATCCGAGCGGATACGAAGGGCGAACTCCACATCCTAGTCCACAATCCCCACACCTTTTCCCATTCCAGGGCATGACTTTTCTGTTGAGTTCGTCCGTAACATAAAACTTAAAAATGCGAATATCTCGAAACTACGTTTTGTTGAGTTCGCCCTTCGTACCCGGAGCGCCTCAATTTTTTTTCCTGTTTGAGGGAAATTTTTTTGGTGTTTTGTAAGGTTTTTCTTAGAATTTCCCAGAAACTTCCCATAAAAGTTTAGAGATTAAATAAGTAAACGCCATTGATATTTTTAGAGTAATGACAAAAATCCTAGGATACAATCCCTTCCCTTTTATAAACGAGGCTCTTTCATGTCTACACATGAGACCAAACATCCTAGATAAAAGAAGGGGGTGTTTTGAAAAGGAAAAAAACCTCCTTGACCGCTATTGAAGTTTTAAATTTTCAACGCCATTCATCGTACTCCACCTGTTCCTTATTTTGCAAGTTCCGCGTGAAACCTTCTTGAAATATAGTCGGGTGTAGATTGAAGAATTTTATAAGAGTTTGAAATTTCCCAAGACAGTAGGCAATTTTGAAGGAAAAGGAGGAAAGGGGGGAAAATCCATCGGTTTCATCTTATTCAAAGTTTATGAGATTTAAACTTTAATGTTTTTTTATTCTTTAAAAATATATCGATTTAGCCAGGTGAGAATTTTTTTCTGCCACCATTACGTTTTTCCTTGACACCGTGGTTGTATAATAACCCCCGAGTCCTTGCATACTGGCATAATTTATTCTAGCCTCTCGTGTCAAGGAACGAGGGTTTTCCGCATTAAATTCGCCTCCTCGGGAAACTTCTTCTCCGCCACTTTTAAAATATTCAGGCGCATATAAGGTCCCAGGAGAGGGTAAAAAGTCGAAAATAAATAAACGATTATAATTAAGCGAGCTTAACTTGAATGTTTAAGACCGTAAATAATTCTCTTACATCGGAAACCCGTTTGGGTAAACAACGGTTGACAGACTTGAGCCTCGGATTCGTTAAATATTCAAAACCGACGGGTAGAGGCTTAAATGTTTGAGTTCATGTGTCCGGTGGGTAAAGACGTAATGAGCAGAGCTAACGACTATGCCCCCTTACCCGCTAACCCCGCTTTTAACCTTACTTGCCCTTCGTTATTAATACAGCTACCTCATTCTGATTTGATAACAACTTCTGGATTTACCGCTTTTCCTTAACATTTAACATAACGACAACTTTCACATTATTAGCTTAATGAGCCAAACTTCATGATAATATTCAAAAAGAATTATTTAAATATACAAAAGGAGTAAAGAAACAATCCTTCCGAATCATCGGATTTTCTTCCATAATATGATTTTGAAAAGAGCTCTTCAAAACCCACAAAATGACTAACGTTTTTTGGAAAAATTTTTTTGTCTAAAAGTAAGTTTCCTCTATACGAAAAAAAAACTTTTTCGGAAAAAATACTCCCAAGAACGCCCAAAGATTAACAAAAATAACAACAATAAGCTTTTATTAAAAAAATTTCCGACGTTTTTTATCGCTTAAATATTTTCATTTACACTTTTGATGTTTATTGATTTTTCTATCAAACAATTAACCAATAATAGAGGAAGAAACGACTGTGATAACGGGTATCTCACGACGCGTTTCGGCTTAAAAAGCCTCGTCAGGTGAGCTATTCCCTCTATCACAATCATTAATGAGGAGCTCCGGGTACGAAGGGCGAACTCAACTAGTTTCGAGATATTCGCATTTTTAAGTTTTATGTTACGGGCGAACTAAACAGAAAAGTCATGCTCTGGAATGGGAAAAGGAGTGGGGGTTGTGGACTAGGATGTGGAGTTCGCCCTTCGTACCCGCTCGGATATCGCTGTTAGAGCTTTGCAGCATATCGGTTTTTACGTATTTTAAAGGGGAAAAAGGGCAAACTCTATAAAAAAAATTATATGGGTGTATTCATCAACAGGACTAGAATCTGAAAATGAAAAAAAAAAAATTGTCCGATGTTGAGTTCGCCCTTCGTACCCGGAGCGCCTCATTTTCTATCTTTTTCACTGTGAACCTGTCTCTGAGAGATTTAGTGGTTATAGCGGGATTTTTAAGCCGAAACGCGTCGTGAGATACCCATTATCACAGTAATTTCTTCCTCTATTATTGGTTAATTGTTAAATATTTTTAGGCATCTTCTTCTGCCTAGTTTGTTGAATTTTAGGCCGGCCGCACACTGGAGCCGACTAGGCGCGACAGCGACTACGCACGACCAAGTCGTGCGTTCAGGTCGTACGCTTCCCTCTCACACTGGAGCCGACTGATCGTATGCTAATTCAGATTTCTGAGATTACAAATTTCAAATTTTTCCGTTATTTCCGCATGAAAAAGGAAACATTTACTACATTTTGGAAAATGTTAAGGAGGATTTAAGAAAGACATTCTTTCTTTGCATTTTTTTCTTTTTACATTTCTTTACATTTTTTTTCTTTACATTTCTTGGTCCCACAAGCACTCAGCATTTTGCACAGGAGAAATGAGCTTTTCGGTATCCATAATAATTAATAATTCACTCAGAAACGCAAAAATCGCACGCGACCTGCGACAAAATCCAAACAAGTTTGGATCGAGTCGTAAGTCGGATATGAACGCACGTATACGCACGACTGAGTCGGTTGCAGTGGGCGAGGTTCCATTTAATTGTTACTGTTAGGATCTCTAGAACGAAGTCGTACTACTTCGTACGACTCCGAGTCGCACGTAGTCGGCTCCAGTGTGCGGACGGCCTTAACGTCGGTTCACCCTTAAAGATCCTGAAAGGGGCCTTCAGGAATTTTTCGTCCCCACAGGATCACCCCAAAAAATTAGTGGAGCGAATTAGAAATATTTCTTAATAAATATATTGATTTTTAGCTCTTTATTGTAGGGGAAGAAAAAAGAATTAAATTAATTTACAAGTCTACAAGAGCGGATTATGAAAAAAACGAGAAGAGGGGGATGAAATTTCGTCGGAATGAAAGAGAGGGTCAATTATAAAACCGAGGGTCTGTCAACAGATTAAGAATATATAGGGAGGATTCCCCTGATGTTTTTTCCCTCTTTTATTTTTCCTGCGGGGTAAAAAAATAAAATATTGAAAAGGTCTTATGAAAATACGAACCGGAGAAATGATTCCCTTTTTGAGGGAGGAGAAATTGATTGTTAATTAGGATTCGGTTTGTGAGGGCGTTGACATTCATTATGGCTCGCGGGATGAACCAGTGAATTATTTATGTGTAAAAGGGTGGGTGTTGGAGGCCCTCTTGTAACGGCTCTTGTCTTCCGCAACCCGACAACAAGCTCGTTTCTATTAAATTGTTAACTAAGTCCCCTTTCTCTCCTTGTTATAATGAGATACCTTCCAAGCCATTGTTACCGTTCTTTTCCCTCTTCTCAAACCCGCACGACTTTCCTGTCGTGATGGTCATTTTTCGACCTATCGTTTCTCTTTGTTTTTTAATAATCGAGTGATGCCCCCGAGGGGAGATCAAACTATGTTGACTTTAAATCTTCCCCGAGAGACTCGGATTTGGATAACACTTTTTTTTATATTCCCTTTTCGAGATAAGTGAAGTGTAAAGAAGGGACGTAAACATCCCAAGCTGTTACTTGTTAAAGTCAATTTTGCCATTCAACTTTTTTTTCAGGGGACATAAAATTTATTCTGTCGCAACAAGTACCTGGCGTTGAATCAAATACACAAATAAGAATGAAAAGCGAAAGATAACTAGAATTTACGGTTCATTCAGAAGAAATATGAGAGCTAAATGTAAAGATCCTTAAAAGAGAAAATTGAGAATCAGGTTTCCCCAGGGCTTAACGAATTTAATGTGAATATTTTTTAAAACATATGAGGCGCTCCGGGTACGAAGGGCGAACTCAACATAGGAAAAATTTTTTTTTTTCATTTTCCGATTCTAGAATTCTAGGTGAATACACCCGTATAATTTTTATGTTGAGTTCGCCCTTTTTTCCCCTTTAAATACGTAAAAACCGATATGCTGCAAAGCTCTAACTGCGATATCCGAGCGGGTACGAAGGGCGAACTCCACATTTAAGTTCACAACCCCCCCTCCTTTTCCCATTTCAGGGCATAACTTTTCTGTTGAGTTCGCCCGTAACATAACTTTAAAATGCGAATATCTCGAAACTACGTTTTGTTGAGTTCGCCCTTCTTACCCGGAGCGCCTCATATGTGCTTTTGCGGCTCTTGAGTTGAAAAATAGGGGGAAAAAAGCCTAATGACCAAGGAAATCGTCATAAATAAGCGAAATATGAGGATTTTTTGTACAAAAACTGAAGAAAACTTCCGAAAATCTGGTTAAAAAGAGATTATTTGTATAATGATGAACCAGAAAACCCAAAACAAACAAAAATCCTGTAAAAAGTTTTTTTTTCCTTTTTGTTTTGTTTTTTATGTCTAGAGAGGAGCCCTACTAGGAAGTCAATACACCTTATAATCTGTGAAATCATATAAAAACCGTCCGTCAAGAGTATTACCAGGTAACAATTACGAGGTTTCACTTTCCCTTAAACTAACTACGAGTACAGAACTGTAGCAATGGCAAATTGTCAAACGGCAAAGGCAAGCAAAAAAATTTTCAGGTTAGCAAAAAATTATTTATTCTACACCAGAGCCACAAACCTCACTTTTTAAAAAGGTAGTCAGGTTTTTTTTTTTTTTGGAATTCCGAGCTCAGAAGGATTTTATCATCAATAATTTTATTAGAGTTTTAGTCGAGTTTCACGGTCTAATTGGTTCGCGTGTGGAGCCGTAGTAAATTAACACGGGTAGTAAAAAATAGCCGAAAGCCGTTGATGGAGAAGAGGGTGGAAAAAGAAAAGAAAAGGGGGAGTCAGAGTTGGTCAATGAAATCAACGATCAACGGTTAAAGACGGCCATTAATTTAACGGCTCTGTAATTATTACAATCAGGTCGTTAGAAATTAACTACAGTTTGCCAACTCCAATCTCCGACCTCTTTTACACAATGACGATTTTAACTCTCTATTAAAATACAATTTTTTCTATAGAAAATAAACGAAATTTTTTAATTAAGAAATGTGAAATGAGAAAAATAGTTTTTTTTGCTCCTGACGTTCTTTTATTACAAAGAGTTTATTGTTCTTAACAAAATTGTACTGGGGCGCCTAATTGGAAGAGCCTTGGGTAAAGACCTTTAGAAATAGTGTGAAAGTAAGGTCTCGCTATTGGGGGGGTCTGAAAGCTGGGGTTCATTAGGGAACGTCACGAGCAGTGTGAGGCTTCTATCGGACGTACTTTTTCCCCGAGTCGAGAACCCTTGACGGCCAATGGGATTTTTTTTTTCTTTTTAAGGGCGTAATTTGAGGACGCAATGAGTGGGAAACTGTTGATCCGGGGCTCCATCATTATTCCGAATATATTTTTATGCAGGGACGGACTATCGAGGCATAAAAACGAGAACAAAAGAATATAGTCAGACTTGTCGAAAAGCGGAAGACAAACAAGAAGAAGTGATCTTAAGTGAGGCGTGAGTCAACAAATCGAAAAGACTCATCCTTTACCATCCATCTAAGTTCCCTTTCCACAATTCAGTCTTCACACCCTAAAAACTCAGATTTTTAAATCAACATTAATGTCATATCTATGCAGAAATCCTGGAGGCCTCTAGAAATATAGAAAGGTCTAAAAACATAAAGAAAGATTATCGATTCCGAATGTTCTCATCTCCATTTTTTCTTTACGGATGTTGCTTATAAGGAATGCTCACATTAAATCAGGTTTGGGAAAGGAAGAAAACATTTTCCTCGAGCTTTGGAACGAGGCCAGAACGGAGAGAATTTCATGGTGACTTCTTTTTTTTTCCCTCCCTCTTTTACTTTTGCCTGGAATCTCTTTCTCCCCCCGAACCTCTCGACCTCGTTCCAAGTCTAAAAGCGCCACCACCTCTTCACCTCCCCTCACGGCGTCCCACCGCCCGCGCCGCTCCCACGGGAAATAAGTTCTAAAAATAATTTTGTAATTTCTCGGATGACAGGTTGAGGGATTGTTTGCGAGTGTAAGGGGAGAGGAGATTCCCGAGAAAGAAAAAAATAAACATCCTTACTTCTGGAAATGAAGAAAGAGAGGTTTCTAGTAATACGAGAAATATATAGGTTGAAATATAAACGAGATAATAATGTTTAATTTTTAATAATAATCTTTAGAGCTACATTTCGAAGTTTTGTATAATGCGCTACAGACATACCACTTGTCTTATCGTCAAAAAATATTATGAAATTCTCCTCTTATAATTTTTTTTAAAATTAATACAAAAGGGAGAAATTTTCGCCTAAAAATTTTTAAAATTATATGTTTTTTTATTCATTTTCTTTCAGAAAACCTACCTAATTTTTTTTTACAACCAGATTTTCTAAATTTTCTATTATGTTTAATTATTTTTTAGTTAATTTGAATAAGGGTTTATTGGGTTGCAGAAAAAAGGAATAAAATAATAAATGAAATACAAAAAAGTTTTATCAATATAATATTTTATAAATAAAATCTCAGCTTAAAAGAAAGGATTTTTAGGAAGATTAAACGTAAGAAACGCTATAAAAATGAACATTTAAAATAAAACGTTAAGCATAAACATGGTTTAAAATGAATGAAAATTTGAGGTTTTATGTAAGTAGTTCTTACCCGACACATTAAATGAAGGAAGGTATTAGAGCGTACAAGAAGGATGTATTTTATGGAAATTTTAATGATGTTTATAATTTAAAAAAATGATAAACATTACAGAAAAAGTGAAGTCTTCGTGGTGCAGGTTATGTAGGTGAGGTTTTCATCCAACTCGATCGATTTCCATCGGATTTGAAGCGTTAAAACTCTTTTAAAAAAGATAAACAACTAAGGGTTTGTAAAAGGTCTTAAAATGAATAGTGTAAATATATTAAAAGTATAAAATTGTTGTGTATTGTGTTGTGTTGTGTCTGGGAGTGGAGGCTCGGTTTATATTTTCATTGATTGGTGTGTGACGGCGGGGGAGGCTGCGCTGTGAAGTTTCGGGTTCGGATTCTGATGGTGGGGGCGGTCAGACACGAGACTCGAAAGCACCCCTCGCGTTTATTTATTGTACAGACGGTGTAAGGAGAGCGTGGAGTAGTCGGGGACGAGAAGGGGTAAATCGGCATTTCGGCGTAACGCGTTTTTGTCGAACATTTTTCGTTTCGAGTCGTCGAAGAGTCCGGAAAGGAGGAAAACGCGGATCGCAGTTACCGAGGACGTTTCTTTTTCTTTTTATCTTTTCCTTTCTTTTCGACTATCGGAATAGTGACGGCCTGCTGTAACGCTCGGCCGTTTCATCAAACAAGATTTCCGTGGTCGAGGGCTCTACGGGTGGTCCCCCCCTTGTTGTGGGGTACAACCTGGTGGGGGTCTATCCTTGTGCCGTTTGGAAACCGGCTCAAACCGCCGCTTCGAACACTACCGGCACCACAACTGTAACACAACAACACTGCTCGTGCACAGGTAATTTCAACATTCCATAACCCCCTCATCCACTACCCTCAAATAACTTCAATTTGAAAAGCATCCTACACCATCCTAAAAGCATGATCAGCACTGTTCAAAATAGCATACACTGCCGAAAAGATACATCATCATCTTAAATCCCAAAAAGCTGCATCCATTAGCAGGACATCGTACTGTCCTTGTGAAACATAAGAGAGCTGTACCTCATAAATTGCTAAATTTTAGAATGAAACCAAAGCCTATCATTATGTAACATAGCAAAGCATACTACAACCTTGGACGCAAAGAACAGAATAATTTTAGGCATAATAAAATGAGTTCCAAGTTGTTTATCTGATTCCTCATTTATTCCTCTAACGACTTTCACTAAAAAATAAGTTCTCGCATAATCGGCTTCACGGATGATTGAATCGTCGAGCTAATTTACGGTTGAAACTTTGAAAACGTTTTGTGACAGTTGTTGGAAGGGTGAAAGTACTCTGTAATAATATTCACGTTAAATTGACTCCGATAGTTAATTAATCGGAAATTGAGCCTACATATAAACCTATGTCAGCATGCACATTTGGCCAACGTAATTGCGTATAAGCGTTTCACGTAGCGTTTGGCAATCTCAGCGATAATATTGGTCAGCTTAACGTTCAAATTACAATTATTTTACCAATAATATCAATATTATGGCAAATAGGTTTCCTTTTAGTCATTAGTATTATTTAGCTATTCATAATAAAACAATTTAATATGAGATGATGCAAAAATGCATAGATTTGAGAAAAATATTATAAAATAAATATATTTTTGATTCGGTCATAAAATGATGATATACGACCGGATTTTGGCATTCTCAAACCCTTAAGGATTTGGATTTTATTAACATAAAAAATCAAATTAAAGCACATAAGTCAATCTGTGAGAGGGTCCTTGAGGAACCCTTTTGACCTAATTTTATGAAATTTTCGTAGGTTTAGCCGAAAAACACCCGAAATCAGTGGTTTTTGTTTATTTTTCTCGATCTTTTGGTCAAAAAAATAATTCTTTCTAATATTTTCAGTTTGAAATACCTATCGGTTTTTCATACGTTTTCCTCAATTTTTTGATTAGGGAAACACATTTTTATCCTTATTTTTGGATGTTTTTCTCAATTTTCTTCCAAAAAATCCTCATGCTACAAATCTTGGTTACCAAAAAATTGTTGTTTTATTCAAGATTGCCCATTTGTTGGATTCAGAGGGTTTTTTTGTTTTAGGAACATTTTTTTTAATCGTTTTCCTCGGTTTTTGGCTAAAGGAAACCGTTTTCAAGAACTTTTGGACTTTTCTTTTTGGTCTTTTACCAAAGAACCGTCAGTTTCATCGAAATTGTAGCCATTTTATGAATCTTTTTGTATTTTTTGTTGCTTAGAAAGCTATTTCAAACAGATTTTTAGGCATTTTTTAAATTAAAAAAATATTTATTTAAATTTTGGTAAAGAAAACTCCTTACTTAGGATCTTTTGTCGTCAAAGAGAAACTATTTCAAGCAGTTTTCGGGCGAGAAACATCAGTTTTTTCAGTTTTTCTCAGCCTTTCTACACTTATCTATAACTAGGCAGTCAATAATTGTACGACCCTTTGATCTTTCCAATCGCTAATCCTTTACCAATAAGCTAAAATAATTGGTTCAAAGTGTAGCAGTTACCGTCTATAATAACAGATTATTTGAACTTCGATTGCTTTATTTAACCTATAATTTAAAATTAAGAAATCGATTAAAAATAAACTATAAAAAACATAATAAATTGTAACGTTCTTAGATTTATTGTCATGCACTCTCTTTTTAACGCTCATAAACTTAATGAAAGTTTAAAGGGCCCTTCATATATGTAGGTATAGTTTACTGCCTCAACTTCATATTACTTGATTGGAAAAGTTTATAAAGTCCTTAAAATTATGCCTCTCTTATTTTATAAAGGTCGAAACAGAATTTAATTAAAACTGAATTCAATGGTATTAAATTTTATAAATAGAAATACGTGAAATGATGAGAAATCTGAGATATTTAAATTTTTTTTTAGACTAGAATATTAGGAGACCATTTTGAAGAACAGGTTGTCCATAATAAAGTTGTAAAGGGTCAAGAAATGGGGGTGAAATCGTATTTGGAACAATGAATGGGTTAGTATACCTCAAATTGGACCAAGTTCGGTCTCGGAGTATGGGGTAAGACGGGTGGGGAAAACGGTTGTCGGATGGCGGAGAGGGGGGGTCCATTGAAGACATCTGTCGTACCTCGTTGTTCCTCTTCTCGTCTCCTTCTCCTTAAAGCGGCGGAGAACATCGACTTATAACTGGAGTTTGGAACAATTCAAAATGATTTTCACACCCCCCCCCCCCCTCTTTCAGACCGACAATGACGCGTTTTCGCAGGTCTATATATCCCCCTTCCTTTAATATTCTTGCACTCAATTCGAGATTAGATCGTTCTAAACTTCAAATGTGAGTTTGAGAATAATATAAGAAAATAGGGGGAGTTTATATTCATCGAATTTTAACTGAAGTTTAATATCACTTCATTTTGAAAATGCTTTAAAAATCAATTTTAAGGATTAATAGAAGTTTTCTCCACAATTACTATTAAAGTGTACACAAATACACCTTGTTTAACTATGAATAGAAATATTTCACAACCGGTTTTGGCTAATTAAGCCTCCGGGATGGTTCATCACCACTAAGAAGTTGAGTTGAGTGTGATGTATATTTGACTCTGGTGATTATTGGAACATATGCTGTGGTACCCACATAATCCCCCCCCCCCCCCCCCCACGGAGAAAAGAAGAGTGAAGGTCTGAGGTGCTGTGTGTCGAGCGATGGTGTGTCGATGATGGAACGCGAACTGTCGAGCTATGACGTGAGTGTCGCAGATGTCGAGGTTGAAAGTTCCACCAATTCAGCGGGTTGATATATGCGGAACTGCTAAAGAGTTGAGGGAGAAATGCTGGCGCTGTCGATGGGTGATCAAGACGTGCCGGAAGCTATTCTCGTGCTCTTTGTATGTTGAGAGTGTAACTATGTACCTTGCTGTTGTTTAATCGCTGTGTTCGTGTTCTTGTTTGTAGTGGGTCACTAATTGTGGGATGGTTCATCACCACTAAGAAATTGTGTTGCGTGTGATGTGGGATGGTTCATCACCACTAAGAAATTGTGTTGCGTGTGATGTACTCGTATTTGACTCTACTGAAAATTGGAACATATGTTGTGGTACCCACATCACCCCCAAGGAGAAAAGAAGAGTGAAGGTCTGAGGTGCTCTGTGTCGAGTGATGATGTGTCGAAGATGCGTGTGTCGATGCTGCAACGCGAACTGCCGAGCTGTGACGTGTGTGTCGCTGATGTCGACGTTGAAAGTTCCACCAATTCAGCGGGTTGAATAGGTGCGGAACTGCTGACGAGCTGAGGGAGAATTGCTGTCTCTGTCGATGGGTGATCCAGACGTGCCGGAAGCTATTCTCGCGCTGTTTGTATGTTGAGTAAATATGTACCATGCTGTTGTTTCATCGCTGTGTTCGTCTTCGTCGAGGGTCACCAATTGGGGATGGTTCATCACCACTAAGAAATGGTGTTGTGTGTGATAATAATTGGAACATATGTTGTGGTACCCACAAGCCTCGCTAAAGGACGCATAGCTCAATGAACTGTAAACGTTTCTCTCCTTTTTTTCGGACTCCCAGGTTTAAAAGTGTTAAAATCGTTCTACCCCCCAGAATTAGGCCTGTTCTTATCCTAGATCTGATCTCTACCTTCCCGCAGTCTTGGAAAATTGTAAAGCTATTATGTTCATAGAAAATTTTGAGAGAGCAATAAAGGGAAAATAATTCACCTGATGAGGCCTATTAAGCCGAAACCAGTCGTGAAATATTGCTGTTTATTGTTTCTTCATCCTAAGATGTATTTTATTTTTTAAAAATGTTAACCTATTTAAAAAAATCATGATTAGGTCACTCAAAAGTGACGTTAAAATTCGTGACGTAGATTTTTCTTCGCTATTAGTTTTGAAATGACTCAATAAACAAGTCCATCATTCCCTAAGTTTGTCATAGGCCTCCGTGGAACATGCGAGATGGCCATAAAAAATAAATAGACTACAGAGAGGCTTTTGCCAAGGTAATTTTCGAACGGCGTAAAATCATCCTGGGTCATGTGGAAAATAGAATATTTTCCAGTTTGTTAAATTGTCAACCCTCTCACCTTCTGAAAATACGAGATAATTGGTTATTGATTCGCATTCATGTTCTTTTTGAGATATAAAAAAATTTATGGAATTCCAAAAATAAATATGTAACAGAAGGGGTAAAGTTAATGAACCAGATTATTACGAGAAGGGAATGAGGAGATTGGCTTTCGGAAAAGGGACGCTTAGCTCAATGAACTGTAAACGTTTCTGTCCTTTTTTTTGTTTTCGGACTCCAGGGTTTAAAAGAGTGTCGAAATCGTTTCCACCCCCGGCACCAGCCCTGTTTTGATCCCAAAGCTACTGAAACCACGGAATTATCTTTAGTTTATTGTCTCGTAAAACTCTCGGCCGTTCTAAAAGCCACCCCGGAAATATTGTCGGGCCTAATGACCCGGGCGGTAAATAACCGTCACCAACAGCCCAAAAAAATATCGGAATTATGCAAATCGTGTATTGATTCGTAGATATCTAATTATAAAAGTTCAAATCCACCACTTTTTCATTAAAAACGTCGCATTTTGAGCATAAAATATCAATAAAAACCTCTTTTTTTCCGCAGGAAAATTTTTTTTTCAAAACTCCACTCGCGCAAAATGTTGCGTGTGGACCTGCCTTTAGTAAAATTTATATAAATAATTTCCTTGATGATCGAGATTTCTGGAATTAAATCTGATGAAAAAAACTAATTTTAACTCAGTAGTTAATTAGAGGAATTATATCGTTCAGTGTATCATTGAAATAAATTATTTCTAAAGGTTCCTATTAAAGGATGGAAGCTTATTATTTATGGGTGAACTTTGTCCTAAAAATAAACGCTTTTACCTATCGGTTGACTATGGTAAAAGTTTCACGGTAATTATTATGTGAGGAGTCGACTCGCTTAAAACGTTGTTAGCAAATTGGTATTAAGCCCAAGTCAATTTGTCTGGAATACGTTGAGGGAAAAAAAAAAAGTATTTGATTTCCTGTCAAATCCACCCTGGCGGGGGCGAGATTCGTTCGCCCTCGTTTCCCCGACAAGTACGGACGTACATATTAACCGTTTCGAGAGTGCCATTATGAGAAAATTGTAACTTTTTTTTAATCACGACGTGATTTTTTTTTTCTACCTAAAACCCTACATTTATTCCGAAGGTTTAAATGTAAAACAGGAGACAAATGAGTTAGCGACTGAATGAGGTCAGTTTGACTAAGTGTATTTGCTACCCCTAAAGCCCAGACAATCACTAATTACATGGGTGTACATAATTATGTCGTTACGGAGATAGGTGTCACAAAAAACCAAACTTTTCATTAAAAATAAATAAGCTAATACCTCAATATTTGTGCCTAAAATGATCTCCACATAACCGGAAGTACGATTCTTAATGCGGATCCGACCACAACATTCAACCAAGTTAGACAGAGAGGGAAGATGCCTAAAATTACTTTCCTATATTTGAGCACTAAAATCGTCGAAAAATTTTTACAAAAGCTCGTTCTCCTTATTTTGGAAATGCCTATACGGTATTGGGAGCAGTTTTTCCGAAAAAGTTTTCCTTTGGAAAATAGAAATTTTATTTTTCGACTAAAACGTTTTTTCCAAAAAAACGGTCAGCCATTTTGTAGGCTTTGACGAGCTCTTTCCAAAAATATTATATAAGAAAATCCGATGAATAGTTTCGTCGTAATCCTTTTACAAAGATTCGGCGGAAAATGCAGGGAGGAGTAAAAGAAACGGAGGGCGCTATCTTC
The DNA here is from genome assembly GCA_014119065.1 of Orius insidiosus. Lineage (NCBI taxonomy): Eukaryota > Metazoa > Arthropoda > Insecta > Hemiptera > Anthocoridae > Orius > Orius insidiosus. The sequence goes on along the minus strand of JACGAQ010000356.1, from coordinate 29,104 downwards.
CCATTCGAGGTCAGTAGGTAAATTTTTTTTATTCCACAATTAACGCTGCTTAAATCGCTTGAATTAACAGCAGAAAAATTAAAATGTTAAAATGGTGGGTCCAAATGGCCATATTTTGGGCAGCCGCTCGTTTTAACTTCCTTAAAGAAGGTATCGTGATACCCTCGACGTCGGGTTTTTGGGGACGGATCTTACAGGCCCCGGAGGATGAAATCGAATATTGATCTTTACCGATCTCAACCTTGTCTGTGGTTCCGGCCGGCCGTCCGTAGCATTTTTTCCGGAACTCTTTACTGCCATAGTTTTCAACCGATTTTCACCAGATTTTCACCAAATTTTCTATAGTTGGCGAACAAGAAACTAACGAGGGCGATTTTTGCTAAATACCAAAGTGAATAGATACTCCAGCTTCTAACTTTTTGAAACTTGTGTAACAATTTTCCTATTGAGAAAGTACATAGTTTATTTTCTATAAAAGAAACAATAAATCGTTGAGTTGACCAAATATTAGAAGATAAGGTCCAAAAGAAATATAGCAATATGAATCAAACTGTCTCTATATGTGTTAAATTAGAAAAATCTATTATATAGGGTGCGCTAGAGAAGGCGGGTGTGTAAGACTAATGAGAAATGTCAGAGTGGTGTTACCGGGGCTAAAGTGATGACCAAGGGAGGGATCCCTTCTCGTTCTACAACCCTGTTATTGCTTGTAGGACTCGAAATCACAAACCCCTTTTGTTTTTCTCGATATTAAAACTTATTTTAATAAGTTACCTACTCCCAGATATGGAATTTTCATTTCCCCCTTATGCCCCCGTAACTTTGACGACGAGGTTTAAGACATTCGATAATTTCGCAGTGCTTCCACGCTTTACAAAGGATTCCATAACTCTCCATTATTGCATTCCGACAATCCTTCCTCCCACCCTCCTTTCATACCACGTCTTCAGTCTTATTAGCTGCCTAATTGACTCCACTACGAGCCCAATTACACCGTTCGGTTAATAACCAATCAAACGTTTCGACACCGACCGGAAAATCGAAAACTTTTCAAACGTCATAATTTAGCGATCGATAATTTACGATGGAAATTATCCAATGTGCACCCTTGTAGTCCGGATTAATATTATTAGGAGTATTAACATGTGAGCAGATGGCCGGCTTTACTTTAATAGCTACAATATACGCTCTCAGAACACGCTATCTCAATATTAACTATCTAATAATTACACTATTTTACAAAAGTTTATTACGAAATTTATTACCGGACACCTAATTAACGTAGATTACGGTTCACAGACTGCTCAAATAAGACAAGAGGTTCCGGCAATTCGTGTCCCAAATACATTTTCGACATAAAAGCAAACTTCGTCATACCCAATCGTCATAAAATGACCGATTATAGAGAGATGTTAAATTCAAAATGTCCATCTTACCTTCGCCAATGTAGATGATTTTAATTCAGATACGCAACTACAGATGATCGAATTAATCATATACTAGGACAATACATGTGGGGATGAGAGTTTGTATGTAATTCATGTCCGAAATACATGGTAGATACTTAGAACACCGATTTTCGACATAAAAGCAAACTTCGTCATACCTGATCGTCATAAAATGGCGATTAAAGAGAGGTGCTAAATTCAAAATTTGCATTCACACCTTCTCGCGTTGTAGATAATTTTAATTCAGATACGCAACCACAGAAAGCGCTATGATCGAGTTAATCATATACTTGGACAGTACATGGGGGAATGAGAGTTTGTATGACGAATTGCTTTTATGTCGAAAGTTAACACCTTTTTTTATAAGATAAAATTGAAATTATGTCGATATGTTTTTACGACCCCCACCAATTCTTTCACCAAAACCCCACCAAAACTTACAGTGACGTACGTAAATTTATATCAGCTCGATGTAATAGTTTTGATTTAGAAATATTACAGGGGGCGAAAAAAGTTATCTTTCGACATAAAAGCAAACTTCGTCATACCCAATCGTCATAAAATGGCCGATTAAAGAGAGATGATAACTCAAAATTTGCGTTCTCACCTTCGCCCCACGCATAGTAGATAATTTTAATTCGAATACGCAACGAAAGACAGCGTCTTGATCGAATTAATCATATACACGGACGGTACATGTGGGAATGAGAGTTTGTATGGCGATTTGCTTTTATGTCGAAAGTTAACACTTTTTTTTATAAGATAAAATTGAAATTATGTCGATATGTTTTCATGACCCACCAATTCTTTCAAAAAATATAGTTACGTACGTAAATTTATATCAGCTGAATATAATAGTTTTGATTTAAAAATATTACAGGGGGCAAAAAAAGTTATCTTTCGACATAAAAGCAAACTTTGTCATACCCAATCGTCATAGAATGGCCGATTATAGAGAGATACTAAATTCAAAATTTGCTTTCACACCTTCGCCCCTCGCATTGTAGATAATTTTAACTCGAATGCGCAACAACAGAAAGCGTCATGATCGAATTAATCTTATACAAGGACATGGGAATGAGAGGGGAGACACATGGGAATGAGAGTTTGTATGACGATTTGCTTTTATGTCGAAAGTTAACACATTTTTTTAAAAGATAAAATTGAAATTATGTCGATATGTTTTCACGACCCCCACCAATTCTTTCAAAAAATTTATAGTGACGTAAGTAAATTTATATCAGCTGGATGTAATAGTTTTGATTTAAAAATATTACAGGGGGCCAAATAAGTTATCTTTCGACATAAAAGCAAACTTCGTCATACCCAATCGTCATAAAATGGCCGATTATAGAGAGATGATAACTCAAATTTTCGTTCTCACCTTCGCCCCAAGAATTGTTGATAATTTTAATTCGGATACGCAACGACAGAAAGCGTCATGATCGAATTACTCATATAAAGGACATGGGAATGAGAGGGGAGACACGTGGGAATGAGAGTTTGTATGACGATTTGCTTTATGTCGAAAGTTAACACCTTTTTTTTATAAGATAAAATTGAAATTACGTCGATATGTTTTTACGACCCCCACCAATTCATACAAAAAAATTTAACTTTATAGTGACATACGTAAATTTATATCAGCTGGATATAATAGTTTTGATTTAGAAAATATTACAGAGGTCGAAAAAAGAGTAACTTCTAAACTCTTCAGTATCTCCGTTATATTTCCCTCGTATGATAAAACGGGAAAAGTTAAATCCAAGGTTTTAGTGTGGAAGTTCTGATTCGTAACCAAGGAAAGTGTATATACATTCGGAAGTTTGATTTCAGGAAATGAGCCCAAGCTTGTTCCGTCGAAGGGGGAGTTTAGTGAAGGCGGGGTAGAACGTATCAAATTCGATGCCGAGAAAATAACTCCGATGTTTCTTTCAGGAAAAAAATAAGTAATTTTCTTTCATAATTTAACAACGGATTTAAACTAAATTGCCAAACAGATTTTCGTTAAAAAAAATTTTTTTGTCGGAAAGAACAAAAGTAAAATTACATCATCCAACTTTTCCAATTTTAGGACCTTATACGAGTTGAAACTCGTATTCCCATTATGTTTTGAAAATGCATGTGCACTATGTGACTGGTGGAGAGGGGCTCATTCAAACTTTCGGGATACGACGTGCGACATCTGACAGTATTATAAATATGGAAATATCCGGTTTATTTAAATACAAAATAGTTAGTAACGGTTGACGTCGTAAGGGTGGGGTAGCGATATGGAAGTTGGGGAAAGTTAGCCACCCCCTTGGGCCTTGATAACATTATAACTGTAACTAAATGTCACTATTAGTTTGTACCTCTATGACAGTCTAACGACGTTAACCCCATAACATGCTTTTATCTCAGTTATTGATCAAATTATCGCCTTTTTCTAACTTAGATTGGTTCTATAAAGTTGATTTTTTTGCAGGGCCGGTCCGGAATACAAGGCTGGCATCACGTGTACGTGCTGTGCCTTACCCGACGGCCGGTAGTGCGATTTACCAGACACCAGCGGCCACCAATACGGAAGAGTGTCGGTGCTCGAGGGTTGAGCTTGAGGCTACATGTGAGAGCGCCCCGCGCGATTCAAGCACAAGCACACCCATGCTCTTCATACCATTTTCCGTACCTTCTTCACATCATCATCAACCAGCCGTCAGTCCGTCTCCCGCTTCGACCCCAATAATTAAGGTAAATTTTTTTTTTTTCCCTCTTATAAGCAACAGGTGGAACGATCAAACGACAGACTGCTAGACAATTCGAGTTGATCATCGCCCTTCAACAATTCATCGGCGCTCGATCAACGTCAGGCGTATCGATCACCTTAAGAAACCACCCCTTTTGTATTATTTACACCCTTCTCACCTTCTTCATATGGATTTCACGAACCTCACTCTTTTTATATTTACTTCTAAAAATCACTTTCGATTCAATAATTAATGACGGGTTGAATGATTTATAACTTTTCGTTCGGTGGGTCATTATTGGTGAGAAAGTTTCGGAGGAGCTTAAACCGATCGTTAATAACTCAAACCGAATTCAAACACTCCACTCTGTTTTCAAGGGGATTATATTAAGCCAATTTGCTTAGATAAACAACCTAATCAACCCCACGGATGGCGTATGAAAGTATTGCCTTTAACCACTTTATCAAGTTTTATTGTCCTTTTTAGAGCGTAAACGTGCAATTTTCAAGTGTCACCACTGCTTAAATATGTGATGCAGAGTATAAGTACTGGTTTGAAGAGCTTCCAACGAAAACTTCCTTAAAGAGAAGAATCTATGTATATAGGAGGAAGCAGTATAACGGAGGGGAAGTAAAACGTAGGGAGAAGTTATGGGAGGGGAAGTATAACGGAGTGGGAAATATATGGGGGGGAAGTATAAGTGAGGGAAGTATGGGAGGGGGAAGTTTAAGTGAGTGTAGAATAACAGAGGGTGAAGTATAACGGAGAGGGAAGTATAAGGGAATGAAAGTATAACGGAAGGGGATGAATATGGGAGGGAAAATATACAGGAGAATTTTCCAAGTTTGTTATTTCGAAAAATTTTATAAGTTTATTTTGAAAAATTGTCCGAGTTTTGTTTTTCCCAAAAATTTACCGAGTTTTTTTTTTTTCAAAAAATTTTCCGATTTTTTTTTCAAAAAAATTTCTAAGTTTTTTTGTAAAAAAAAAAAATTCGAAAAATTTTCCGGGTTTCCTTTTTTTTTTTCTTTTTTTCCGAAAAATTTTTAATTTTATTTTAAGTGCCGTGGTAGAAATAATGGGCTCTTTGGCCTACGGATGTGCCTCTCGTAAAGGGTAGAAGTAAAATTTCTACTTACTAAAAAAAATGATAATTAAAAGTGGCAATTTTTTTACACCAAAAATTCTTAAAAAATATAAGGAGTAATTGGTGAAAATTTGGTGAAAATCGGACCAACGGTTCGGCCGCAGCGAATTTTTTAAAATTTCAAACAGACATATCTCCGCCATTTTTTCGAAATTCAAAAATCGCCCTTTTTACATTCTTCTTCACCGTCTAAAGAAATTGGTGTGAAAATTTGGTGAAAATCTGTTGAAAACTGTGGCCGTAAAGTGTTCCGGTTTTTTTCATTGGGAGTTCAAAGAAATAATTGAAAGGAAAGTATTAGTTTGGTGAAACTGGAATTGAATTCCTCAACAGTTTCAGATCTCTAAGATAGTTGAGGTGGAAAGTCATGCGGGTGTGCCTTTTCCCCTTTGTCAGAGACAATGTATTCATGGTGACCGGCTGCTTCTAATAGCCCTACGTTGGGGGATATGAGTTATATTATTAGCATGCATCATCTCTCACGTGGGTAATTACACACGTACTCTTATCAGCTCCTGTCCCTGACATATCTGACCCAAGTCGCTTGACCTAAATAATAATTAACACGTGTGAATATTAGAAAAATGCTGGATAAAGAAAAATCTTCTGAGGATTAGGGACGTCAATTTAAAATAAAAATACTGTTTTCTTCTTTTTCTCAAAGGATGTGTATATAACGATGGCTCCGTTAAGGAGGTAAAGATTGTTTAATAGAGTGGAACTAAAGCCCCTGTCTTTCCGCCCTTCCGAAAAAAAAAGACTTGGAAAGAATGAGGAGACCGAGGAGGGGGCTTACATTGATTTAAAAGCCGGGACAATTGAAAAGAACGGGATGGCGGGGGTGATCGAACTTTAGAGAGGGGGTAGAGAGTCAAATCTCCTTAGAGGGAAACTTGACTGTTCGTAGGATTAGAAGGAACAAAGGGAAGACAACTAATAAGACACCCAGAGCTGGAAAAGGGAGTGTCATTGTTGGGAGTAAAGGACGAAGGGAGATCGAATAGGGGTTGATTGGCTCCTCATCTCTAAAGAGATCACACACGATAAATTTTACAGTTTCTTCTCTTTCAATTTATTAAACGATTTGTCTTTTTTGGTTTTATTTTTTTCTAACGTGGAAGCAATATCCTTACGACCCGTCTAGGGTTTTAAGTCCATAAGTCCTCCGTCTGACGCTAAGTCCCTAAATTACCCAAGTCCCTTCCCACGCACCGTGTTTGCAGAACGTAATTGGGTAGGAGGGACCCTGGCGGAGAATTAAGGCCCTAAAGTCTTAAAATCCCTTCGTAGGAATGGACTTATCTCGAGTAATAACGAAAGAGGAAAAGACTTTTTACGTTACCTGAAAAGGAGTGCTTATATTTTTTTAATCAGAAATTATAATTCAGAATGGAACGATAAACTTGGACGAACACGACCATGCTGTTAGTTGAATTAAAAAGCTCCCTTCTTTTTTTTCATCTCATCGTTTCCTTTTCCGAAGCGCTATGAGCAAAAGCACACCTGGCCACATTTCCAAAGCTCCCCCAACTGAAACTGCGGAAGAACGGGAGGGTTTTAAGGCGGGAGGGGTGGCTATAGAGTGAATTAACCTTCAGGGAATGGCAAGTAATCTTGCGGAACTCTCGAGTTAATTGTTTTGTGATCCGAGGACGACGAACGTACAGGAATTACAGAGCGAATAATCCCCCCCCCCCACTTCTCTATCACACCATTTCAATTTAATTAAATTTTTTTATTGAAAAACTCAAAACTAAACAAGGGCGTTTACAAAATTGGCTAATCCATCAAACTCAGATTGAATTATAAGTTCGTGTCAGTCTCTAATACGATTTACTGTATAAAAAGATTTCCGATTGAGTAAGAACTTTGTGAAAAATCATTAAAAATTCTACCCTCATTTCAATGGGGGAAAAAAAGTTTAATTAGCTGTTTTAAATGAACTGTTCAAATAGGTTCTTTTGGTCTTCAGTCTTCTGCCCAAGATTTCTGAGATCTCTTATTTTTCCAGGCCGACATCGTTTTTGCTGATTTTGAGTTAAGTGGCTGTTAAAGAGCAGTTAAGTGGCTGTTAAAAGAGCAGCTCAGTGGCTGTTAAAAGAGGAGCTCAGTGGCTGTTAAAAGAGCAGCTCTGTGGCTGTTAAAAGAGCAGCCCAGTGGCTGTTAAAAGAGCAGCCCAGTGGCTGTTAAAAGAGCAGCCCAGTGGCTGTTAACAGAGCAGCTCAGTGGCTGTTAAAAGAGCAGCCTAGTGGCTGTTAACAGAGCAGCTCAGTGGCTGTTAAAAGAGGAGCCCAGTGGCTGTTAAAAGAGCAGCCCAGTGGCTGTTAAAAGAGCAGCCCAGTGGCTGTTAAAAGAGCAGCTCAGTGGCTGTTAAAAGAGCAGCTCAGTGGCTGTTAAAAGAGCAATTCCGTGGCTGTTAAAAGAGCAGCTCGGGGCTGTTAAAAGATCAGCTCTGTGGTGTTAAAAGTGCAGCTGGGGCTGTTAACAGAGCAGCTCAGTGGCTGTTAAAAGAGCAGCCCAGTGGCTGTTAAAAGAGCAGCCCAGTGGCTGTTAAAATAGCAGCTCATTAGGCCCAAACTTGGAGAGGAAGGTTCAAAAGAGGTTCTCAACGACAAAGATCCATAAATAAATGGTTATGATTTGATTATGCCAGGAAACCTTCACGGTTATGCAGAAACTGGAAGAATCTTTGGGAACCTTCACGGCATCTCAATTTAAGATCTTCGATTTTCTCCAGGCAAACACATTATTGCTGATTTCGAGTTAGCTATCATTATGTCAGCTCAGGCTCAGTGGCTGTAGGTCCAGCCAAAGTGACCGTAGAAGCTATCTGGCTCAAACTTGGTGAAGAAGATTCCATAAGAGGTTCTTCAATAAGATTTCAACGACGGTCATGTATATGTCAGTGACCATCCGGAATCTCCCTCAATTAGTAGCGACGACAATAATTCTTCACCCACTTCTGAAACCACAGAAATGAGTGGCTTCCATTTTTTCGACGAAAGAAACGATCTATTTTTTTCTTTTCATTCAATTTCATATCGATTATAACGTAAATATTTGTCTGGACTTTAATTATTTTCTCTCTGGAGAGTTATCTTGTGTAAATATTTTGTTGTGGTCGCAAGGGATTTTTTTCTCTCTCTTCCTTTCCGCGTTATAAAAGAGGGAGGAGGGAAAGGATGAGCCTTCTCTAAATCTGAGGCCCCTCGTAATACTTCAGGTTTGGCTTAACGCCTTTAGATTTATCTTAGGATTGCTTTAACGATTAACGGATTAACAATGATTTACAGCGAAAGACTTTTTCCAAGCCTTAACGAATAAATTAATTTCTTAAAATCCCAGGTTTATGTAGCAATTTCGTACGAGTAATTTTGTCCGATTTATCAAAAGAATTTTTTTTTTCTTGGGGGTGATCGATCTTCTTTTATTTCGACGTAAAAGGTGGGATATATTTTTTTATTCCACGTTGTAAGGGAGGCGGTAAAAACGGATTTCCCAGTTTTCTCATTCCCTTTGAAACAGGTGGAACTGAAAAAGGAAAGATGGGGGAAGGGGTTTTACCCATTCTCTTTGAAACAGATTCACGCTGAAATGGCAACAGTGCTCGCGGGTGGGTGACGAGCCTCTCCCGTAGAAAATATGCACAGAAAACTAGATTTTGAAATCTTATGTTTTACCTAAAAATAAATTTAAGAAAAGGTATAAACTATAAAATTATTCATGTTGGTTCTCAAAGCGGTGTCGATGTCCCGGGTTTCATCATTAGGGTGCGATAAGGGATGTAAAAGGGAAGGGATGTCGCTTTTCCCTTTGTCATCTCCAACCCCCGCCGGCCCTTTTCGGCTCCGACAATTAAGGTCGGTTTCTTAAAGGCGGGAAGAAGGCACCTCACCCTCCGCCGACTGTTAAAGGCGGCGGGGGAACCGGGTTCCTAATGAAAAATAAACATCGGTGATAGAACTCCAGAGAGAAAGACAATTCTTGAAAATTGAACTCTTCGACGGTAAACAGTGCGAAGGGAAAGGAAACTCCCGGACGTCGGATTCAATTAATTAGTTGGCCATCCACCTCTCCGTACAAGTCGCCTTATTTACACAATTCCTTCTAATTAATTCTTCCTAATTTGTTTGTACGAACTTCTATTTTTTTTCTTTAAATTTAGACAGATGTTTCTTCAGAACATCCAAAATGGGATTTCCTGACCATAAAATCGAAAAAGAAAAGAAAAACTAATAAATTAAATATTTTCGTAGACAAAAATTTTTCAAAATAGGTTAAAAATTAGGTCTTTACGCCGAAAGAGTGAGGAAAAAGTTTGAAAAACTGGAATTTTGTAGTAGAAAAAAAAATTCCTCTTGACTTTGATTTTATAAAATAAAATGTTGTTTTATTATTTTTATCCGATGAGAGAAAAAAGTGAAAACATCAAGGGTATCCACGTCTAGTGCAATCAGATTCTCCCCCCAGCTCAAATAGTAAGGGGTGGTTTTTTCCTTTCTTTTTCCAGGATGTCCTTCTTAATGTTTCAAGAATGGAGGGAGAAAATGAGAGTGGAGGTAGAGAGAAAAGGGCTAAACCTCCTCCTTTAGCCGTCTCGAATAGGCCATTGAGAAGAACTTAGGGTCGGGAGAGAAAGAGGGAAAAAAGTGGAGACCTTAGGGAATTAAAAATAAATTTGAATTGGAGAAAATTTCGTTTCTAAAGGGATAAAAGTGTTCTCGGTTCTCCTGAAGCACCCATTCATCTTTAGAAGCAATTATTTGAAATCCATCATCAACTTAAAAAACTTCAAAAATTTCACAATGTCCTCTTTTTCAACAATAAAGAACACCCCTAAATATTTTCTTAATTTTTTTGTAGATATGAGGCGCTCCGGGTACGAAGGGCGAACTCAACAAAACGTAGTTTCGAGATATTCGCATTTTAAAGTTTTATGTTACGGGCGAACTCAACAGAAAAGTCATGCTCTGGAATGGGAAACGGAGTGGAGGTTGTGGCCTAGGATGTGGAGTTCGCCTTCGTACCCGCTCGGATATGGCAGTTAGAGCTTTGCCGCGTATCGGTTTTTACGTATTTAAAGGGGAAAAAAGGGCGAACTCAACATAAAAATTATATGGGTGTATTCACCAAGAGGTCTAGAATCTGAAAATGAAAAAAAAATTGTCCGATGTTGAGTTCGCCCTTCGTACCCGGAGGGCCTCATATTATGTTGCTTCTTTAGGTCCTACTGTTCATAAAGAACTTTAAAATGTATTTATGTCGATGTACAAGTATATTAAAAAGAGTCTCCTTTTCCTCCATTTTATTTGTCTTATATCAACATTGCTGGACCTTACTTTCTTTTGAACCTTCCTTTGAAAATTTTATAAGCATTCAATGGATGAAAACTGAAAGAAAAAGTTATTTTGTTTGTTTAATCATTACGAGTGTAGCAAGAGTCAAGACCCGGAAAACTTTAGAGCTTAAAAAGAAGTTTTTATTTTGTTACTTTAAAATTTGTAAACTAATTAGAAACTCCGAGTCTTATTAGGGTTCAATTATAAAAACAACATTGATATAAAAGGTTGAATTTTAAAAAGAAAAAAGAAGGAAATGATGGTTGGAACAGTTTATAAATCGCCACGTGACAAAATTTCCGTTCTACAATAGCAGAGGCGGTGGATGAGCGAAAGGGGGGCTTTTTGAATGTCGCGGAGGGAGGCTAATTAATGTAAATCAGAGAGAAGGCTGAAGATTTTCCTCCGTCGTTTTTCCTCCTCTCCCCCTACTCAAAAGAGAAGCTTATAAAATATTCAGAGAAAAATGACAAGGGTTGGTAGAAAAGAGTGAAGAGTCTGGAAGGGGGACGATTGACGGAGAAAATGGGGGTGGAGAAGAAGGCGAACGATTGAATTGAAAAGTCTGCTTAGAAAGAACGGCATCTGTTGTAGAAGTGGATTCGAGTTTCCCTTCATCTGTATATGCGCATAATGAAGACAAGAAGACACATTTCATAAATATTTATTACCATTTTTTCTTCAATACTTGAATTAATTAACTTTATTGTTTAACAGCGAGTATCAAATGAACCAGAGGCTAAAGAATTAGTGAGGATTAATTAAGAACGGTTTTCCCTTTGGTGATAAACTCTTCGGGATATAAATGATTCTTAGGCCATTTGAGTTAAATGTCAAGAATTAACAGTCGAGGAGGGGGGTTAAGTAAATTCTCTTTCGCCCTAGAAAAACCCTTTTGGGGGGGGTTAAAAAAAATTATTGCTAATGGGTATAGCAATTAAAGCGCGCCTCCCTATAAGATTTTTTCCTCCCCCGCCCTAACCGCCCTTTGCAAATTGACTAAGTAATCACCCCCACCCTTTTCCGAAGACAAGAATTGTTTACTAGTCTTGAGGCCATTTTCTGGGAGATTAAATAATTATAAAAGCCACCCTTCGAACTCGACTTTATGCCCTGGAACCTGCTTTTATGCCCTGTTTAATTGTTTTTCCTCTCTTTTTTAGTTTAATACCACTTTTAAGCTCAATAGACCTGAAATTAAGAAGCCATTTTTTTTAAAAGTTTAAACAATTTTTTTAAATTAATTATTTAAACAGAAGCAATATTTAAATTCTAATTTTATTGTTAGCTTATTTTTCCGGACGGGTGGTCTCACTTTGATCAACCGAATACTTTATTCCCTTTTTCTTTTGATGCGTCGGAAGAGGGGGTTGATAAGGGGTGATAAGGGCTGAAGGGGTGGTGGATCAATGGAATGGGGGTAGCGAAAAGAGAGCGAGGATAATTACTTGGATTAAAAGAAGGTTTTCAGTATTTCGTTGTCGTTGACTCGCAGCCCTTGGAATACGTCATTAGACCCCCGTGTCATCTTTCATCAGGACCCAAAAAAAAGGGGAAGCCGAGTGAAAGGAAATGAAATTAAAACGAGAAAAAGAATCTTTAAACAAAAAAAATCATTATTTTTAAACTCTAATTCCTCAATTTGTACCTAAAAAATCAAAAGATCATATATTTTATAACGTCTTTTAAGTCCTTGTTTGTTGAAAATCTTGAACAAATAATGGCGACCCCAAAAACGTTTTCAACGATAAACAATTTACGTTGAAATGAATCAGTTCGAGATGAAATATGGTTATGGTAAGCCTCAGAGTCATTACAATTAGGGAAACCTCGGGCGCAAACCGGAAGCCAATTACAATCGGATTAGGGAAGATATCATTTCATATCCGGACGAGATCCACAGGTATAATGCTTAAATCAACAGCCCGGGCATTGCAACATCCCCTCCGAACAGAAACCGCGTTTAGCGCCCTGAATCTCTATTATATTACGTTTTATAAAATATGTTTTTTTTAATGTTTATATCATTTCCAAGTTTTATATCAACTGGAAACTCATGTATTATCTTGACACATATCATTATTAGAAAACAAAGTTTAACGAATGTTTTACTCCGCTAAATAATTTATTTAAAAATGTGATTTTCTTTTCTTCGGTAAAATTGGAAGGCTAATAAATTGTTAACTAGAAAAACCACAATTGAATATCGTCGCGTTAGTTCTAACACCGGATAAGTCATTTTTATCAATTTTTAGTTAGGCATTTTTCTGATGGTAAATTTTGTGGAGAATCGAATTCCGTTGGTAGTTTAACCCTATTACCAACAGAAAAAGCGTAATTCACGATTTATCTAACAGGTGATGCATGAGAAATTAATCCGTACCTTGGCTCTCCTGAAAACCTTGCAAAAATGACTTGTCCGGTGTTAGAATTAACACAAAGATATGTTAGCACCACATCTCTAATAGTGAGAATTCGGGCAGGAAAAGGCTCCCTAGCTAGAGAGAACGTTATAAATTAATAAATAGCATATAAAAAATAAATTTTCGTTTCATAAGCTAAGAAAATTTAGAAATAAATTAATGAGTGAAAAAAAAAATTAGGCTCCAAGTAGGGTTAGAACCTACGACCTTTGGAGTTCATCGTCGCGTTAGTTTTAACACCGGAGAAGTCATTTTTTATCAATTTGAGTTAGGCATTGTTTTGATGGTAAATTTTGTGGTGGATCGAATTCCGTTGGCAGTTTAACCCTATTACCAACAGAAAACGCGTAAAGGATGTCTTCTTTTGAACAATCGACGCAGGTTTTTTTAAAAATATTCTTTATTTTGGACATGTTTCGAGAGCTATTCGCTCTCCTCATCAGCCATTTCAAGACTAGATTTTCTTTTCAGATTTATTTATTTAACTCTTCACTTACGGGTTGCCCCAAATAGTGAGTACAGGAACATATAGGTACTATAATATATATATATATACATAGCACAGTGGAACCAACTTAAAATAAACAAGGATAACAACTAGTATGACTAGTATGACTAGGTGGAGGCATTCAAGACCGTAGAATAATAAAAGTTTTTCTAAATAAACGTAACAATAAAATAATTTAGGTATAAATAAATAAATAAATAAATAAATATTATAAACGAGAATAAATATTATAAATAATGTAAACGAGGGGACAACGAATCAGTTTTTTCCAAATAAATAATGAGTAAATAATTTAGTTTTAATTGTTGAAGCGAATCATTGAACAAATCAATGTTAATAGATCTCTGTAGCTCGTTATAATTACGTAAGGCGTTTGAAAATGTTAAATAGCGACCATAGTCAGATCGGTGGTATGGTTCATGAAATAGGCCCATCAGACGCGTGTTTCTACCTGGCACCCTAAAGAGTATAAGCCTAAGCAGGTCTGGACATTGCACTTCATTATTTACAAGCTTCCAAAGGAAGCAGACCATTAAGTACACCATTCTAGGGGAGGATGGTAGGATGTGGTATCGAATTTGCCATTCATTAACTGTTCTTGACGAGAATGGATCGCTGCGTTCAAGGAAGACCAAATACTTAAGGGCAACTTTTTGGACATGGTCAAGTCTACCGTAGTGGCAAGAGTGGTATGGAGCCCACACAATACAACAGTAGTCAATTATACTTTGAACATAACCGAAATAGAGCGAACGGACAACCTGTACGTTTTTGAAGTCTTTCGTGGATCGCCTGATGAATCCAACCATTCTATAGGAACGCGAGATGACGTCCTGAATGTGTTCACCAAAAGTCATTTCTCGTCAAATGTAACACCCAAGTCCCGGACACTAGACACTCTGGATACTAGGCTCCCAGCAATAGAGTAGTCATGTTTGAGATAGGAATTTTTCCTCGTGAACGTTATTGACATACACTTCTTGATTTCCACTTTGAGACCATTAGTAGAGCACCATAAAGAAAATTTCTCAAGATCAGTGTTAAGAAGAGTACAATCCAAGGGAGAGTCAACACGTTTAAATAACTTCACATCATCTGCAAACGCAAGAAGCTCAGAATCTTTACAACAGGAGAAGACATCATTGAAGTAAAGATTAAATAAGAGAGGGCCAAGATGAGACCCTGGGGCACACCTGAAGTTGCAAGAACCTCTGTAGACTTCCGATCACGAAAAACAACTAATGAGGATCTATTCCGTAGGTAGGAATCAAACCAAGTAAAAAGAGAACCAGAAATACCCATACAACCCAGTTTAAAGAGAAGTCGATTGTGGTCCACCGAGTCGAAAGCCTTAGCCAAATCAGTATAAATTGCATCAACCTGAGAACCAGCTTCAATATTAGTTATAAGATACTCCCTGAACAGCAACAAATTAGTGGAAGTAGACTTACCATGAGCAAACCCATGCTGTTTATCACTCAACGAGGTACTAAGATGACTAGACAGGTGGTCAGTGACAATTGATTCGAGGACCTTTGGAATAGATGAAAGTTTCGAAATCGGCCGATAGTTAGTAACCCTTGACCTATCACCCTTTTTGTGAACTGGTATAATATAACTGGACTTCCAAATTGCAGGCATCAACCCATCTGATAGAGATTTTTTGTAGAGAACATATAACGGCATGACTAAGTTAGGGGCACAGTTTCTAAGTACTAAGGCAGGTACAAAATCGGGGCCAGGAGTCCCATTTAAATCTAGTGAAGTTAACTTTTCTAATATCACAGCCTCAGAAATATCACATGATGAGAGATTATAATCGAGTGGGACATATTGAAAAGGAACATACGGGTAAAGAAGGGGGTCACTGAAATTGGTTTGAAACAAACCAGCGAAGGCATTAGCCACCGTGGAATCATCGGGGAGAACATCACCGTTGGGACTGATCAATATCTTAGGATAGCCATCTTGTTTTTTCTTAGCATTGGTGAAGGACCAAATTGTTTAACGTTGCAATTAATACGATCCTCAGCAGAAGAGATGAAGGTGTCATAATCGGCCTTAATTGACAATTTAGATTCGGCCCTAAGTGAGGAAAATTGCTTGTAGTGATCAGAACTTTTAGACTTAGTGTAGACATTATAGGCACGATTTTTTTTATTTATCAAATGAACTGTCGACCTAGAGAACCAGGATGGGAAACGATTGGACGGGGAAATATTCGTAAGGGGAACACAATCTTCAAATAATCTATATAGGATTGAATAGAATATTCAGTGGCATTCTCAAGATCACACGAGTCAAGAAAGGACCAATCAATGGACGACAATAAGCATTGAGCAAAGAGAAATTGCATTTGTGAAAATTCCACTTCATACCAGATTGCACAGAGCCATAGAGTCTCAAAGGAGCGAAGAAAGAACAACTGATTCCGAGTGCTGGATGGAACATATCTTCTGACACAAAGGGCGTAGAATCACGATCAATCGATACATCAGCCAGGTTTGAAAAAACGAAGTCAAGAATTCTACCCTGCGAGTTCTGGACAGAATTCAGTTGATCCATGTCTAATGTGTTCAACCAAGTGGTTAATGAAAGCTCAGCAGATTTACCTCCGGAATAAACATTGAAGTCACCTGCAACGAGACATTTACAGTCGGGGTAAAGTGAAAGAACATGTTCAAAATTTTGGAAAAAACTATCATAAGTTGTTACCACGGAGCCTGTAGGAATATAGAAACCACCAAGAACAAAATTGAATCCATTGAAGGATACCATTACCCAAACATCCTCAAGATTGGAGTGAAGTGGTACTAGCCGTTTTACAGTAAACTCATTTTTAATGGCAACCAATACACCTCCACCGTCTGACTTGGTACTATTACACGATGAACGATCTTGCCTGAAAACAAAGTAATCAGAAGAAAATACAGAGTCATTTAACCACGTTTCTGATAAAATTATGGCATCATATTGAGATGAAAGAGAACTCAAATAAAACTGATTCGTTTTAGACCGAAGACCTCTAGTATTTTGATAGTAAACAGAAAAGTGAGAAATTTTATTCTTAAAACGCATTGATTGAATTTTATGATTATCGTTGGTTCCAGTTTTATTTGAACAAAAAAAAAGGTTGATTAGCAGTATTTAAGCCGCCAATGACGGCTGGTTGCCTAAAAAATGGCAGTTATCATTTACAGCAATATAATCTAAACTGCCTGCAATATAATTACAGTGATCAGTAAACGAACGAATTTTATTAATTAAATCTAAGGCTATGACGTACAGGGTCTGATCCAGAAGTAGTAGGACTGATTTTCTGTAGCGCGAACGGAGCGTCGTAGGGGGGAGCGGCTTTTTGGATGTTGTTTAGGAGACATTTGGGAGCACTCATATTTTTTTCAGCCGCTTGGGGGCAGTAGTTCAGACAGTACGTAAGTTCCTGTGAACCTCTACAGTGTGACCTCGTCGAAGCCCGAGATGGAGAGAAATAATTTATAGGACTAATGGCTATTAAAAAAAATCTAAAGCCGTGAGGTAAAAAATTCTTTAATAATCTTCAAAATAACACCCTTCCGCTTCGCTACACAGCTTATAACGCCTTTTCCATTCATCAAACGCCTTGGAGAAGTCTTCTGGGATGGTGTTCAGAACCTCGGTCGTAGCGTCTTGAACCTCCTGGATTGACCCGTAACGGTGTCCTTTCTTCGTCCTGACTTCTCTCCGCCGCGCCGGACTTTTTCCTGTTCCCCGAGTGAAAAGAGTTCTGAAAGAACACCGTTACGGGTCAATCCAGGAGGTTCAAGACGCTACGACCGAGGTTCTGAACACCATCCCAGAAGACTTCTCCAAGGCGTTTGATGAATGGAAAAGACGTTTGGTGAATGGAAAAGGCGTTATAAGCTGTGTAGCGAAGCGGAAGGGTGTTATTTTGAAGATTATTAAAGAATTTTTTACCTCACGGCTTTAGTTTTTTTTTAATAGCCATTAGTCCTATAAATTATTTCTCTCCATCTCGGGCTTCGACGAGGTCACACTGTAGAGGTTCACAGGAACTTACGTACTGTCTGAACTACTGCCCCCAAGCGGCTGAAAAAAATATGAGTGTGCTCCCAAATGCCTCCTAAACAACATCCAAAAAGCCGCTCCCCCCTACGACGCTCCGTTCGCGCTACAGAAAATCAGTCCTACTACATCTGGATCAGACCCTGTATCTACCATTTCGAGTAAAAGCTTGCTGGGATCCCATTATAAGATTTGGTTGCATGAAATCCAATTTGAGGAATTTAACATTTGAAAATCTACCAGTCATACGCTCTAGGAATTTGTTAATGATATAGATTGTCTTATTCACAACTGACCAAGACGGTAAAGAATAATTATAGGGGATCCCAAGCAAGATAAGATTGGTGCAAGCACAACCTTGGGAGACAAATTGGTACAATTTTATTTTCAACTTCCTGACTTCATTATGCACAATGTCATTGTAACCTGCACACAAAACAACAAAGTCACTTGAATCAAAACTACTAAGGTCAACGTTTAGGACGGTATCGGAGAAAAATTGGTTGTATTTAACCTTAGAAGAAACTAAGTAAGTTTTGTAAGTTGAGAGGGTCTTACCAATAGAGCTACCCAACCCAGATGCGAACTGGTCACCAATAACAAGAAGTTTTGGATGCTGTGGACGATACTCGGAGGTAGACTCCGAAGAGAAAGCGTGAGGCGTTGAATGAGGTGGAGACTCAGGAGAATGCTCGATGATCGTGATGACAGAGGACGGGGTGCCATAAGATGAGGATCCAGACTGATCGAGACGAGGTGTTGAAGGCAAGGAAGAAGCACCTTCAGACTGATCATGCGGTGTAATTGAAGGTGGCGAGATACCTCGAGAAGAAGATCCATTAAGTACATCCGATGTAATCGAGGGTGGTGCGATGTCACATGAAGAAGATGCAACTGCCCGCGAGGGAAGAGATATATTGTGGAGTTTTATAGTGAGACGGGCATTTTCATAATATATCAATATTTTCTACAAGGACTGCGATGCGAGACTGGAGGTCAACCACTTTCGAAGGTAGATCATCAAGATCCAGTTGGTGTGAAAAGTCAGCCCGTTTTGGACTTTCAGTTTGTTCACATTTATCATCTGAAGCCAGGGTTTCAGTCTGTTGATAGACATCAGTAAACAGACTTACAGTTTGTTGATATTGATTTACTGAAGGCGAGGGCGATGGAACCAGAACATCATGAATCAAAAGATCACACAGACGACGCGTTTCCTCGTCGTATAAAGAAGTAATATTTTCTTTCTCAGATTGAAGAGTAGAAAGATCAAGCTTCAATTTGGCCAACTCACTTTCAAGACTTAAGAAATGTTCTACTACAGACTGAAGCGATGATAACGATTTCTTAAAAACAACCTTCGGAATCTCTGACGAAAACTCATGTAAAAACTTCAAGTAAACATCAAATTGGTCGGAGATGGAACTCCTTCCACAGGTGACCCTCAAAAGATCAAACGATTTGACCAAAGACGACGACTTACGAGCTTTTGAAGTTGTTGTTGAGGACATTGTTGTAGTGATACGATATCTCTCGACGTAGGTTACAGTTTGGTTGTACGTGTGAAGGCTTGGTTAAAGGTAGTTACAACTAGCGCGAGATTAACATCAACGGCCACTACAACAACTAAGCACATTGTTCCAAGTTCAAAGTTAATAGGCAAATTTAAAACGATTTACCAAAACTCTCGATTGAAAATAGAGAAAAACACATGAACATTATATAAAAAAAGAATAAACACTTCCCGGAGATCAAAATCAATTTAAATCATAGAAGGAAACACGGACCGATATCGAGGCCTGTTTACGTGGCAACGGGAGATCACGGGAAATCGATTTTTTTAGTCGAAAATCTAGTCTTGAAATGGCTGATGAGGAGAGCGAATAGCTCTCGAAACATGTCCAAATAAAGAATATTTAAAAAAAACCTGCGTCGATTGTTCAAAAGAAGACATCCTTTACGATAAAAATAAAACGACGGAAAAAAAAAAAAAGAAAAAAGAAGAAAGAAAAATCTGATATAGAAAACGCGTAGTTCACGATTTATCTAACAGGTGATGCATGAGAAATTAATCCGTATTTTGGCTCTCCTGATAAACTTGGAAAAATGACTTGTCCGGTGTTAGAACTACCGCGACGACAAGTTAAAACATGTCATCTGAAGGTCTTAGGTTCTTATCCCACTTGGGTCTTAATTTTTTTTTTCACTCATTCATTTCGAATTTAAAAAAAAATAAAAAAATAAATATCAATGTCAATCCCTTTTAGGAGCATTTTATTGACATTAGGCTTTACGTCCAACTACCTAATTTTAAGGTGTCGTGGACGGCGCGTGTTTCCATTGATATTTACATTTTCGAGATAAATAATCCCGGGCCCCCCAGAGAATTAGAACCCATGTAAGGATTAGAATTTCTGCACCGGAGTCTTTCACGCTACACACCGAGCTACCGAGGGCCCTTTTTTCATTTCGAATTTGACAGTGTTCAAACACTACCAATTATGCTATGAAAGCCTTGTTTAAAAGTGTCTTTGATCTGGATTCTTATGCCACTTGTTTTCTTTTCATTCTTTAAGATACAAAATCTTTTCTTTTTTTTTTTTTTTCTATAATCAAGACTGGTTGACAATAATGATTTGGTATTGGACATGAAACCCAAAGGTCGTAGGTTCAAATCTCATAAGGGGTATAACTTTTTATAATATTTTATTTTTTCCTAATGTTCACAGTTTAAGAAAAAATGGAAAATTGATGAATCCAGTTAAATAAATATACGTCAAAATAGGGCCCTCGGTAGCTCGGTGTGTAGCGTGAAAGACTCCGGTGCAGAAATTCTAATCCTTACATGGGTTCTAATTCTCTGGGGGGCTCGGGATTATTTGTCTCGAAAATGTAAATATCAATGGAAACACGCGCCGTCCACGACACCTTAAGGTAGTTGGACGTAAAGCCTAATGTCAATAAAATGCTCCTAAAAGGGATTGACATTGATATTTATTTTATTATTTATTTATTTAAATATACGTCAAAATATTAAAATTTATTTTTGTCAAATTTTTGTTATCGTAGGTGATTTTTTGGCTAAAATGACAAGAGCGTTTAGTTTTTTTTTTCTTCGTTTTTTTCCCTGTTCATGGTAATTTGGCTCGTTGTGCTGGAAACGAGGTTAAACGGTGAAAAATAGCCGGTCAGACAAAATCTTGGAGCGCCCCCACTCCTCCACCTGTAATTATACGTCCAGATACCTACAATACGATTTAGTGGTCCTTCGTGTTTTTTTAACCTCTTGCGCTCCCGTTTCCGATCACGCTTGTTTTCAGATAAAGAAAAAAAATTAAAATAAAAACTGCGGTTTATTTTAATCTGGATTAGGCATTTAAGGAGAAATAAACGTTAATTAATTGCGCAATTAAAAGTACAGAGTGGTCAAAAGGATGTTAAGCAAGGGAACATCCGATCTAGATTTTAGTCGGATAAAGGGCTAAAGGGGGTGAAACGGGCGAAGTCGAGGCATTCCCTTAATCAACCAAGAGACGACGTAATGGCCAATTAAGTTCACAGTCGAACGCTGAGATCGATAACCATTGTAAGGGCAGACACTTTAATTTAGGTAATCTAGGTATAAATAAAAAAAGGGTTGGGAGGAAATCACTCTGGAGGCTAATAGTTTTTTAAATTGGTGCTCCGTAAAGTTTAAATTTTTATTTTGTTGAAGTTTGAGCGGTTCGTCTCAAGAGGAATTATCTATTGTACAAACGCCCTTTCAAGATTTAGTCCCATTCTCTCCGAACACAGGGACAAATTAACCGAACTTCCGCACTATCGAAGAATGGACTAGAATACGAAATTAATCCTCATGACGCGAAAAGTGGGCTCCGAGGGTGTGGAGTCTCAAATCCGTCAGATCCCAAGGACGAGGGAGGAAGGTGCTGATATTCAAAACGGGATTTGAATATATTAAGTAGAGCCCAAGGGGATTGCCTACTTGTTATTAGTGGTGGGGATGCTAATGGCCTACCCGGTTCACAAGGTAATTGTAATTTAAATACCTCGCGGGACTTGTTCCGCTCTATGGAGTTATAATTGTACCATCTCACATCTCTAAGCCTATTCAAACACATTTCAATATCTCAACAGCCTCATCATATATTCAATTATGTTTACATGAGACTTCCGCCTTATGAAAATAACCCCATTGATAAATATTGCAATCTTATGGCTATTAAGTTTGATCAGTTTGACTTCCACCCTATTATTAACCTTTCTACGACAATACTGTCATTTTTTGGATACAGCAACAAGAAAGGTTTTCCATTTACAATGAAAACATCATTCGCCCAATAAAAATCAAGAATAATAACCGGCTGATAAATGTCTGTCAGAAGCACAAATCTAAAAAATGAAGTGGTTTTTTGGGATTTTTATAACTATATTGACTAAAAAAAGCCTCTAATATGGGATTTTCGGGGGTTTCTCTTGTTTGTGAAAGTAGAAACCCCTTTGCAAAATTTTCAGGCGTTCTACACATTCTTTTATAAAAAAAATCGGATTTCCCCCGTTTTTTAGGGCGAGAAACCAGTTTTTTATGTTACTTACGTGAGTTTTCTTTAGCTTTTTGAAGAAAAGCACTTTTTTTTCTTAATCCATGGCGAAATTCTCGTTGGGGCAAAAAAATCAACCTAAAATTACAAGGGTTAGGGATTTTCCTACCTCTTTTGTCGAAGTAAACCTCTTTTTTACGGGATTTCTGGAAGTTTTTGTTAGTTTTTTGAGGTGAATTCATATTTTTACGATTCATAGCGATTTCCTGGCTTTTTTTTAAAAGAAAAATTAGAAAACCTGATAAGTAGATTCTGAAAGAAATCTACCTATTGCAATGGAATGGGTGCAGTAGTCTCGGAATCAAAAAATTTTGTATAGTTTTTTTTTCCTTTTTTTGGGCATAGCCTACACCTTTTGAAAAAAACAATCACTGTTATTTTGGTAGTTTTTTTTTTTTTTTCAGTTTTGAAAAAAACAAAACAAAGTCTCATTTTTAACTTTTATACATGATTTTGGCTTTTCCTCAAAAATCGGAGGAAAAAATATTTTTCAGCGAGTTTACCGCATTTTTTCGGAAAAACCAAATTTTTGGACACTTTCGGCCCCTATTTTTCCAGGGGGGGGGGGGGGTGAACGAGGCCTGCCTTACAATTGTCCACCCGTCCCAGCAAAACTTAGTAAACACCCTGATATTTTCCGGAAACCCTAAAAAAAACTAACGAAACCAATTGTTAGCACCCCATAAAGGGAAATCTGAACACACCTGCTGGATTCGAACAGTTTCATGATTACAAGTTCCAAATAAATCTAAATTGGCAGCATAAAAAGTGATGAAAATTAATGTGCAATTAATTTTAAATAACTTTCGCGTGTGCTACAAAATTATAGGTTTTAAAATATAACGTTTACCATTGCGTGTTTAAGAGTTCACATTAAGAGCTGTTTGAATAGTAAAATTACGGATATTTACACCTTTTGAGGAGCTATTATTTAAAAAAAATTATATTCCTAAGGTATTTTATGTTTTCCTTATTCCATTTAAAAGACATAAAAGTTTAAATTAAATTAAAAGGGAGTTATCATGAAGAGTGAGGGAAAGGCCATCAATTCACCCTTTAGCGAAATCAAAAGTACATTAATTTGACAACTTGAGACCGGAAGGGTTTTATCTTCGCCTTTAAAATTGAAGAAAACAGAGGAGGGAGTTTGAGATATTAATTAAAAGCCGCTTTTAAAATCTATAACGAGCGCTGAAATAAACGCGTGGGGTCTCGAAGTTTATGAAAAGGTCCTTTTCACCTACGGGAGTTTTGTTTTTGATAATGGCGCTTTACAGTGGACATGCCGATCAGAGTGTAAATCAAACTGGAAGCCCTTTCGGTCACCATGGAAACTCTTGTTTTCCCTCATCACTTTTCAGTCAAGATTAGGAATCTATTCATTCCCCCCATCTAATCTCCAAAATCTTGCCAACGCAATCAGATGTCGCCAAGCATTCAAAGGCCCGAATTTTTTTTATTAAAATCCATTAAGAAAATTAAGTTTTTATATCAAAAGTTCAATTTTTGTTGGATTTGATCTCTGCGGTTCAATTACGTAATAAACAAGGAGGATGGGAATAGTCGTGGGGTCGACTGGGAGGGTCGAGTAGGCCTGTTGCCTGTCTCCTTTCAGGACCCTCTCATTCAACCCGGCTAAGGCTTTCATTTTACGGGGGAGACTCCGTCTCCTTGGCAACCAACACATCCTTGTCAAAGTATTGAAACTAAATAAAAAATATATTTTGAATCCAGATTTTTTGAAATACATAATGTTCCAGTGAGAACTTAAAAGGTTTATTTTACGTATTGTTTCTTTCCTGGAATAGAGGAGACAGGGAATGTCGAGGGTTGGGAAAGAAAGACCCTGGAGTTAAAAGGGATGGAAGGGAGGGAAAAAAGTACAATTATTCTCGTCGGACTGAGGAATGTCAAGCATTTCGCTCATTCTCCAAAAGCCCCTCCACCCTATGAGCCTTCAACGTCCTTTCCAAAAGCCCGAAACACTCGTCTCGCCCTCTGTGTTTTTTCCAATAGAATCTGTCGTTCACAAGTGCCACTTTACTTCTTTCTACTCCCTTAGTTTATAGTTCGACATTCCGTCTCCTGTTAGCAACCTTAGTTCCACTTTTATTGCTTTTTCTATATAATGACAGTTAAGAAGAGAATTTTTACTTAACCTTTGAAATAAATATACAAGCCTTTTTCAAATTGGATTCTCTGCGATAAAACACTTTCCATGGCAATAACATCGGAGTACAACTTTTCCTTAATCTCCATTCTAGTTCGCCCACCCCAAAAGCCTTCTTATTTTCCTCCCTCTAGAACAGACGCGCGTAATTCAATTTTTTACCCAAGGGTGAGTTATTCAACGTTCCGGCCTTCATTTTCGGAAAGAAGTTTCCGGGCCTGAAAAGTTTTAATTTTTTTTTTCCACGTTAATAACGTTTTATGTCTTCCATTTAGAGTTTGACAATGGTAACTGGGGTGTACTGTATTCATACTTTTACGTGTGGTAAACCTGCCTCTGCTATCCAATCCAACAAAACTAGGTTTCAACAATGATTATCCCATTTTCTTCCAATATGGTTTATGTCAATAGATATGGTATGTGCAGGAAGGTAGAGAAGAACAACCGTTCCTTCTACTACTCTCACACCCCGGAAAAAGTGGCTTTAAAATATGCATTCTGAAATGTAAAACAAAGGAAACTTTCGTAAGCTTGTTTATCATTCAAGTTTACAAGAATCAGCACGCAGGTTGTTTAAAGCCGCCTTCCTATAAATAATTTCCAAAGGGTGCTTAAGAACAAACATCGTACTCGATAAATCCGTCCTAAGTTGTGTCCTGAGTAGGGGGCCGGGCGCGAAACGACAGCAGAAGGAAAGATGGTCGAAAGAGCAAGGGGAAGCATCTTCAGAAAATCTACGGCTTTCGTTAAAAGGGAGGGCAACGCGGAAGCCTCTTTTCCTCCCCCGGCCACACAAAACCATTTCAAAGCTTCCAGAAAGCGAGACATCTTGTAAATAAACCCTCAAGACAATAAACGGGTTTTGTCTTAAAATACAAACATCTAATAGGTAAACAAAGGGGTCATCCCGTTCATTCTGTTTATCACAGCTGCTCTTCATCAATTTTATAGTTAAATTGGAATATCTCACTACACTAAACTTCAAGTGGAGAAGAAGTGCCCTTCATTCCGTATTTGGGTTGCATACGCCATTAAAACGGGATCAAACTTCCCCCAGGGCGAGGATTATCCGGTTGATTGAGTCCCGCGGTTTAGCTATGCGGGCGTTACGTGCGCGAATTTTCCCCTGAAAACGTTACCGAAGAAACCGAAAGCCAACGATAAATAACCTGAAGTGACAGGCAGAAATTTTTTTTTCTTTCATCTTTTTTAGTTATTCCTTCATTTAAAATAATAAAATAGAAAAAACGTGTCCTATTATTTTATGAATTATTGGCCCTGCCTTTGACAGGCCCATTGTTGTATTCCGAGCTGCAATCGCCCTCAATTCCAGTCCTTAATTGGAACGCAAGAGCGCTTCTAATGAAACAAACTGTGATTAAAATATATTTGTGCGGAGAGCTTCCTCGCAGACACTCTCCATTAATTGAAAATGTCAATTTCAAGCAACGAGAAAATTTAATTTTAGCACTGATTTAACTTCAATAGATCTTCAAAAATAATCTAGGTCCATTTATTGAAAAAAATGGATGAAAGAGGAAAAAAAAGAGGAATTTTAATAGGCTTTTCTTTTTTATAGCCGCTTTTGCCCCTCTTTTTAAACTTATTTCAGGGCAAACGTTATAAAGCTTGTTTCTCATCTCCTTGTACACAATTCCATCTGCTACGATGGCTTTAATGCGATTAGGAGAATAAGACATCAAAGGGAATTGAAGCTCCAATCTTAAGCACTGCAAAGCGTTTAGCTATTTACCAAATTGTGAACATTCCCCTTTTAAAAAGCGGTTTTTTTTCCCCGGCATTCAATTTTTAACTTCCATAATTTTTCTCAAGTATAATTTATCACGTCAATTAGGTACCTACCTAGTTACAATAATTTATAACGATGTATTAAAATTGTAATTTTATTATTAAAAAATAACGATATAATTTTTATATCACCTGTAACGGGGACAACACTGTCATGTAGTGTGGCCAGACTGGGAGGGAGGGAGTTTACGGTTACACTCAGACTCTCTTTTTATGCTTTGCAACGGTTGTAATGTTCGCTCGGTGTTTAATTAAATTTGATTGTGAATTATGACTTTTTATGTGTTTTAATGAATTAATGGTTATCCTAACACCTTACATCTTCAGAAGTGGGATAAAAGAACTATTATTTTGAACTTTTTTTTTCGTCGACACGTGGTTGAAGTTCCCGCACGGTGAGACAAAATGGATTTATCGGTTCGTGAGTTGAAGGAGAAACTCAAAAATCTTGGATTAGACTCTAAGGGAAGAAAAGAAGTCTTATTAGATCGTCTACGTAATTTCGAGAAAGATCAAGACCGAAGCGACATGAGGTCCGAGAGGTCCGACTCGCCTGCGCGACGTCCACGAGTGAGTAATGATTTCTCTTCTCGTATTTGTTTTCGGGATATGGAAGGTGCCATTCCTGATTTTTATGGAACGAAGGGAATGTCGATTGAGCACTGGCTAACCGAAGTCAGTCGAAACCAAGAAGTTTTTAATTGGACGCCTCTCGAAACGTACCTTGTTGCGAAGAAAACATGAAGGGATCGGCTGAGCTTTTTATAGCTGGAGAAAAGGACATTGCGAGCTGGGAACAGCTGAAGACAGCACTGTTGGACGAATTTAAGGTCACTTTGTCTCAAGCGGAAATTCACCAAGTACTTAGTGAAAAGAAGATGAAATCAGATGAGGACGTCTATGAATATTTTTTGTCTATGAAAGAGCTGGCGTCGAAGGGTGAGCTGGACGACAAATCCCTAATTTTTCATGTCATAAATGGGATTCAGGACTCCAACGACCGGAAGCAAATCCTATATGGATGTGAGTCGATTAAGGAGTTTAAGGTAAAGATGAAAACTTATATACAAATTAAGAAAGCATATTCCACACCGAAATTAGTGGAAAAGGCGAATTCCTCGCCAAAATCGGTCGGAAAACCTACAAATGACTCTGGAAAGGTGGAAAATTCGTCTCGTTGCTACAATTGCAACGCTATTGGCCACTTGGCGAATAACTGCAAGAAACCAAAAAGACAGCCAGGATCCTGTTATGCTTGTGGATCCACTGAACACCAAATAAAGAATTGTCCGACGAAGAAACTGCCGATAAATTGTTTGACTGGAAGCGCAACATCCCAATTATGTTTGGAGTCGATTTTTTTCGTCCCCGAAACGTCTGGTAATTTTTCTTCAACCAAATCGTCTATGGCGCTTGTTGATTCTGGAAGCCCCATCTCTTTGATTCGCCTGAGCTGCGTACCCGAGTTCGTGACGTTGCTGCCACCACCTGAGACTGGTTATGAGGGAGTCAACGGCTCATCGATACACATAATTGGTAATTTATAACTACTATATGTATTCAAAATGTAAATGTACAGTTAAGGTTCTATGTGGTTCCTGTTAAGGCCATACCCTTGAGGTGATTTAGGCCGCGATTTGTTTATGGGTTGGATGATATTGAAGTCACGTTGGGACGGTCGGTGGGATCGAGTGGTGTTCGAGTCATGCGAAAGAAACCTTTTGATAGCCAAGTAGTTAAGGGGGATAAATTGTCCGAGGGCAAAAGTTATCAGGACCCTGTAGAGGGTGAAAATTCATTACCCGATATTTTTAACATTGATATATGCGGTATTACGAATGTAGTGAGGTAAAACTCAGTGATAATATTATCATCATGTTAGACAAAGGGTTAATTCGTTAATTAGATCTTATGTGTCGGCTCCTAGGCCTGTTCACAGTCCGATAGACTTTGAGATGAAAATTTCATTAGTTCATTCTCAACCTTTCTACTTTAGGCCAAGGAGATTGTCTGTAGCAGAAAAGTCAGCTGCTCGGGAAATTATTGATGATTTACTTAGGCAGGGCATTGTGAGACCAAGTCAGTCTGAATACAGCAGTCCTGTAGTAATGGTGAAAAGAAACTGGCGATTATCGCCTTTGTGTGGATTATAGAGAACTAAATAAGATCACTCGAAAGGATAGGTTTCCGATACCTTTGATTGATGATCATCTTGATCTGTTAAAAGGGAAAGCTATTTCACTGCGTTGGACTTAAAGAATGGTTATTACCATGTAAAAATGAATGAAGATTCAATTAATATACAGGGTTTGTGCTTCCCTTTGGCCATTTCGAATTTAAAAACATGCCGTTTGGCTTATGCAATGCACCGGCTGTGTTCCAAAGATATTTATCGGCGATTTTTAAACCACTTATTGAGACGAAAAAATTTTAGTTTATTTTGATGACATACTTATTGCGACGTCCACTATTGAAGAACATTTAGATATTTTGGGTAGAGTTTTAGACCTTATGGCAACTCATGATCTGGTTCTTAGGTTTGAAAAATGTAAGTTTTTGACTGAAGAAATAGAATATTTGGGTTATGTAGTCAACAAAGAAGGCATTAGGGCCAATCCAGGAAATGTGTCCACGATCCTTAACTATCCTGTACCCTCCAATGTACATGAGTACAACGATTCTTGGGTCTCGTTTCATATTTTCGTCGTTTCATTGAAGGTTTTGCAAGTGTTGCTGCTCCTCTACATTCCCTGTTAAAAAAGGATCAGGAATTTTATTTTGGGGAGGAGGAATTGAGAGCGTTTGATGCGTTGCGTCATGCGTTGGTAAAGGATCCTGTTCTTGCTATCTCTCCCTGAATTGGAGACC